>JAJCXA010000103.1:0-132857 GCA_026770245.1 Clarireedia aff. paspali H2
TTCTGGTAATTCTGGTAATTCTGGTAATTCTGGTAATTCTGGTAATTCTGGTAATGCTGGTAATGCTGGTGGTAATTCTGGTAATTCTGGTAAATTTCTGGTATTTCGCAATTATCAACTATCGACCTTTGAGCCTTTTCGGCTTTTTTCGAGCTTGACGATTAACCTCCATCCTAATTCGGCATAGTCCCGTTTACCCCGCTAAGGTTCTCTCTCTGATTGTGATTGTGTGTGTGATTGTGCACTCGTTTGTTACTTGTTACTTGTTACTCGTTACTCGCTGCTTGTTACTCGCTGCTTGTTACTCGTTACTCGTTCCTCGCTGCTCCTACCGTGGACTGCAGCCGTAACATACCGACCGACTAATCTCCCACCAGCTTGCTATCACCAACCTTACGGCAAATCTTCAATCTTGGCCCCGAAGTGCTTAGATATACACACATTTGGTTCATCTTCTTACCACAATTATTCACTTCATCAATATCAATATTATAAGCTCCGTCGTCATTCACTTCTGCTATCGCCATTCATTACCCCGCTCCTACTGGCCGTATTCGTCGTGAGTGGAAGAAAAAAAAACAACCGACTCCACAACCTCACACATTCAGAGTCATCAATGCAGAAAGTCGCTCTCGGTACGAGTAGAACAATGGATACGAGACAACGCGATACCGCCAGTAGACCTGCGAGGGTCCAGAAGACGCCACGTACCTATACCTGCTCAATCTGCTCGCGGATCTTCAAGAGAAGTGAGCATTGCTCAAGGCATGAGCGTGGTCGTAAGTAAATTTCAACCACATGCTGCCTGAATACTGCACCGTTTACTGATACGACTTGTTTTTCCTAGACACCCACGAAAAGCCTTTCCCTTGCAGATTATGCGGTCGACGATACGCGCGAAAGTACGGTCCATCTGATGATACCATCATTATAATTATACTAGCATGGCAGAAAGGCTGACTATGTTTAGGGATGTCGTCATACGTCACGAAAAGTCCTTCCACCGACTTGAGAATCCGAGGCGCCAACAGGTCCCTGCGCAGTCATCGTCCCCAGATGTTGATAGCCACGTTGATTCCTTTGGTGATACCATCGTAGTCTCAACAAACAACCAAAAGACCAACACCCAAATCCCCTCCAAGCAAGACCAAACCCAGGATTCACCCGAGATGCAATCTACTTTGGATCCCCTGCTCCGACAACACGATGAGCAACTGGCAGGAGCACATCCCAATTCTCTTGATGCACATCTTCACGGGGACTCGGGAGGATATCATGGCTTTTCATACCAGGGTTTCATTGACCCAGCCTTGGATACTTCCGATCTTTTCTTACATCCTTCTCATTTGACGGCCCAGACATGACTCTCATTTTCTGTATAGCTCCGAAGCTGCAAAATTCACAAAAAATCACGATGACACGAAAGTAAAGCACACTTTTGGGCGGGCGGATACAAGGAAAGGAATTCATGAAATGAAGAGATACTTGCGGGCGAGCATTTTCGGGCATCAGACGTGCTAAAGTCTGTTCTTTGTCTGGGGTTCCAAATGGCTATCACGATCATATTCATGTCACTGGCATAGAGTTCTATTCTAAAAATTGCGGTTGCTTATCGGCTTTTGTTGAGCCGTCTCTCATTTACAGAAAGTACCTAGGTAGCTGTGAATACTACTCACGTGATTGCATCTTGGCTTGTCGACTTCTTCTCAATCCTAAAGCTCTGGGGATTCTCGCTACTATAAGGTAAACTAACTAGGGGTAGAATTGCAGTCACATTATGTGCTGACCTTAAGGTGCGTCCTTCGTGAGCCATCTTAAATATTGTTTATTTGTAGCTCTCGAAAACGTGAGTTTCATCGCTACAGACTTGGTAGACCTGGTAGACCATGCCAACTTTCATCTTCACCAGCACTTTACATCAGAACAACGACTGACTTCGATTCGATTCTCTTCAGCCGGCGGCTCAACAAGTCATCACAGCGGCGATTCGAAGAACAGTGGTTGAAGAGGCAAACACGACGTCACGTATATTTATTTCTGGATCTACAAGATTCGTATGACAATATCACTGTGGCTACAATCATCAAATCAGCGATATTGCGTAGTCAAACAAGACGAAGAACAACGACTCAGGCGAAGTGGTCATCTATATGTGTCTCACCTACTCTGTGGAATACTCCAAATGCTCGCATTCGGGGCAGATGCAGTACCGACATTTTCGTCCAAGTGGTCCCTTTAGCGGAGACTTCGTACATGTGGACGTTTTCTCAAGTGACTTTTGTCCTAAATGCTTCACCGATTTCCCAGATCCCAAAGATTCGCCATCCCATCGAAGAGAGCCAGAACCGTACACTTACACTGGCCAGCAATTATCATTATATAATGATATTCTTTGTCTACATGATCATGTCACGCTATGGCGTTAGACCATCCCGGCCGACTTGGATGATCTTGCTCTACGAAGGAGTCGACGAGTCGCAGACAGAAGACGCGCAACAATCGAACAGCGATATCATCAAGAAGAAGCCAAAGCGGAGTACCTCTACAAGGTGTGGGGACTTGCGGCGGACAACTGGACAATTACGAGATGGACCCCCTCCTACAAAGCGATCTCGCGTATGTCAGAAGTCTACCCCTGGGCGACCTCCACTCCGTCAAAATGGCGGAAGGAATTCGAAAGTGGGGCATGGATTTGAGGGAGCTATGCTTGAGCAGGACATTCGAGTTGTTGCTTGCGTTGAGACGGGACTATGACAATCGACTAGCGAATCGGAGTACGCAACCTCATCGGGCCTATTTTTCCAACTTTCGTGCGGGAGATAATGAGAAGGCTGGAGCTATAAGGTGGAGATAGGATATCGATTGGTCTGGATAGAAAGAAGGAACGAACTTCTCTTATTTTGGTACGCATGCGATGAATTTTAAGACTTTGTATATAGAAATATATACCCAGTTTTCTCGGATATAGGACAAGAACCAAAAGACATGGTGAGACGTACCAAAGATATAGAGGGAACATAAGTGTATCTTTTCCCACCCGGACAACGACACGCGCTTTCTCCATCTCTTCTCAGTAAGCAAGCAAGCAGTACGTGAGTGAAGGAGCGAGTGCTCCAAAACTCCGATTCTATCCGTTCAGTGGGTATCCTTTTCATCGGAATAACGACCCAAGCTTTCTTTATCTCTGCCTCCCCTAGCAAACAGCAGTGAGTGAGCAAGCAAGTGCTTGAACTCTCCCGGAGGACTCTATCCGTTCCACGAACAGATATATCATTTACAATACTATATTTATTGAATTATTCATATTCTCTTGTATCATACTTTCTCCCTTCTTTACCTACTCTACAGCCCGCCCGTCAAAGACACGCGATCCGAATGCTTCATTCGAGTGCTACTCACTTACAGCAAGCGAGCGAAGGTCGGTCCATACTTTTATACGCGTAGGCTTGTTTGTTTTCTCTACTCTGATTCACTCCACTCCACTCGACTCTACTGCATAGAAAAGTTCAACGAACGAACGATGATTGCTCTCTGAGGATGTACATCCATCCATCCAATCCAACACTCTACAAATACTCTCTCTACCTAGCAAAAGTAAACCCATCCTCTACAATCCACCTCATTATTTACTATAAAATTCCTTGCATTTCGTAATCCATACCGTGTCCCTTTCACTCACTGTCTTATTCTAACTATACATACTATTTTATTTTATATATAACCAAGCCCTTTCTTTCTTTCTTTCTTTCTTCCATCTCAGTGATCTATCTATCTATCTGTCTGCTCATATACCAATACAATACAATACAATATACATACAGTATTGATCTCTAGAATTGGTCTATTCTATTCTATTCTATTCCTTTATATCTCGTTCTCTTGGAATCAATCTTGGTATACATGTATACATGCATGCCTGAAGTATATACCGTATGTTCCTTCGCATGCTGAAGCAGTCTGATTCTCTTACACTACGGGGGAGGCAGTTCGTTAGCTTATGCTATGGAATCCGGCTAGGTGGTTTAAGCTGGTAGAAAAAGGAGGGGGTGGAGCATACTCCACGATATATGAATGAAAACACGGTTTGCATCCCGGTGTCACTACTCAACTCATCATGTATACACATATAGTATCAAATATCGAGTCGAGTCTCACATCTCACATCTCATGTCCCACACCTCACATGTCTTTCAATATGAAAAAGAATGGAAACATTCCAGTAGATGACATTATAATTGCATTCATCTTCTGATCTAGTAACCCCCCATCAACCAATCAATGTACTTTCTAACCTCTGCATACTAATTGAAAACTCAGATCAACATCGATCAAGACCAACCTGCCTGCTCCTTCTCATCTAATTCTATATATGTTGTGTAGCCTACCCCTACCCCCCCAAAAATCCCGATCACAAAAATGAACAAAAGAAATGATGAAATAAAAGAAAAGACCCAAATCACACCTTCTATAGTATTCGCAAAAAACGCCCATGCTGCCATCCAGCAAAATTCTTTTTGATGATTGACCTTCATCTCCATCCATTATCCTTCCTTCATATCTTTCATTTCATTTCCAACCACAACATTGCGTGTCGTTGCATGACAGTGAAGAATAAAAAAAAAGTAAAAAACGAAAACAAAACATAATCCACTGCTTTCTATTTGATTGATCGTTGTTCGCGTATGTCCGGAACCATCTATGCAAAGAAGCAAGAGACGAAGACGAAGACGAAGATAATAAGGAACATTATCTTCATATGTATAGGTGTTTTGAGTTTATCGTGAAGTGTGTTGTTGTGTTGTTTCGTGATGAAAGCGGGTATCGAATCTAGGACTCATCGTCGGTGTCTGGAGGGTGAGGAGTTCCTTTGGGTGAGTTGAGCCTATTGCAACTAATGTTAGCATATGTCCTAGAATTGTAAAGAGAATCAAAATATGCGGATGGACTAACCATTCAATATGTCTCAATCTTCTTCTAACTTCGGCCTCCTTCAATTCCTTCTTAGTCTTCTTCTTCTTCTTCTTGGCCTTGAAGGACATATCTCCTCCATTATCTTCTGCACCACTATTGACAGCACTTGTGTTCGCACTAGTAACGGCAGAAGCAATGCTGCTGTTGAAACCACTTCCTGGACGGCTAGAATCTTCGAATCGATCGGCCGCAACTGCGAGGTGACCCTTGTGTGTAACACGACCATCTGCAACGTACCATTGTTCTGGGCAAAGCGCACCAACGAACTCTTCGTTATGGGAGATCATAACGACACCTCCCTTGTAATCACGAATGGCGACAGCAAGACCTCCAAGAGAATCACGATCTAAGAAATTGGTAGGTTCGTCAAGAACTAAAAGATGCGGATTGTTCCACATGGCTCCGGCTAACACAACCTTCACCTTTTGTCCTCCGGAGAGACCAGAAATCTCGTTGTGGTTTGCAATTTCTGGGTCGAGTCCAAGATCCTCGAAATGCTTGGAGATGACCTTTGGTGAAAGTTCACGGAAACCAAGACCTTCACGAGACGCCTCATGATCATCGAATTCCTGGATCAACTTGTTGAAGCCGAGCTCGATCAACGTTTCACGAGAAATTTGAGTGTTGTGCTTAGGCAACAGGCCAACCCACTTCACTTCATATTGGAAACTCTTCTTGTACTTTTGCCGACCCATGATGGCTTCAATGCGACGTCCACCTGATCCATCGCCGAGATCCACAAGCTTCTCCATCTGAGCTTTGTCTTCGTCAGACAAGATACGGGTTTGCTTCATGTGGACTTCTCGGTCATCACCATTGGCATAACGCCATTGGAGGTATTGGTTAGGAGTTTTCTCCAAATGCATTTCGACGTGCTCCAATGCGTGTTGCTTGATATATCCAATACGTAGGTTAGGATGCTTCTCCACACGACCACTAGTGGGAACGGTTTCGCCTGTAAGAAGCTTGATCAAGGTTGATTTACCAGCTCCGTTACCACCAATGATAGCAGTTCTAGATGATAATGACAATTGACAGGAGACATCGTAGAGAGATGGTTTCGAGGCGCCAGGGTAGGTGTATGAGCAGTTGGTCATTCTGAGGATGGATCTGGTATTGGACTTGACACCAGTAAGAATACCAGGAGGGGGGAACTTGAATTGAACCAAAGAGGCAGAGAGTGTGTAGTAACTCTTGGCTTCAGGCTTTTGCTTAACGAAAGCAGCAAGATTACCCTTGTAGCAGGCAAGCTTCTTTCCTGGTTCATAATGGTAGATGTCGGTACAAACTTCATCCAAGAAACCGGAGTCGTGGGAAACAATCAAACTGGTAATTTCCGTGTGAGACTTCAGGTACTCTTGTAACCACTTAACGTTGGCAACATCCAAGTGATTGGTCGGCTCGTCGAGGAGAAGGACATCGGCTTTCATCAACATAGCTCTGGCCAAAGCGAGCTTCATTTTCCAACCACCAGATAGAGATCCAACCTTCTCAGATTGGCGACCTCCTGGACCAGCGGTGAAGCCGACTTCGCTAAGAACCTCAGAGATACGTTCCTTTCCTACCTTGGCAATCTCCGGATCTTTTGCAACGAATTCCAAAATGCTGATATCAGCATCCTCTCCTTGGTTGTGCTCGACAAAGCAAGTTCGGAGCACATCTTGACTGGGGAAACCCTCAAGCTTGCCATTTGCAATGGAACGCATGAGTGTCGACTTTCCGGCACCATTACGACCACAGAGACCGTATCTGTGGCCTTTGAGGAGGCGCAAGTTGGTATGAGATAGAAGAAGCATACCTCCGTATGCCAAGGAGAAATCCGTGTTGACGATTTCGATCTCCCCATCGTCCTCCTTTACAGGTTGTCCAAATTTGCGGTGGTCTTCATCAATGTAGAATTGCTGAACAGCGTTACCGACAGTCTCTGCAGCTCCCGATTCCTTCATAAGATGTTCCAAGTATGGTGTGACGTTCTTGGAGATACGAGCAGTTTGACGGTGGTTGACATCTTCAACGATCATGCTGCAAATGTATGGTCTGGCGAGCTTGAAGATTTCCAAATCACCTCCAAGACCACCAGCCTTCTTGATCTCAGCTTCAAGGACCTTGGCAACTTCTTCAGATTCAACTCTAGCGATGGCACCGCTTGCGATGTTTCCATCATCATCGCTCATAGCCTTGTCGATGACACTCATTGCACGATCAGCCATCTCTCTAACTTCGGGTAGAGAGGCACGGTCCTGTACACTCTTGATACCAGGCTTCAGTTTTGGTAAGAAAGTACGAGCTTCAACTGGGTCATGGACCAATTTGGTTAAATTCTCGACGACTACGACAGTTTGTCTTAGAACTTCTTGTGCAGTCGATGGATCGTTCAGAGCCCTTTCGAGGAGGGGAGTAAGGAGAGCGAGCACTGGCGATGTGACGATAGCAACGAAGGTAGTTTGCGATAGAGCATGAATGGCCTTTTGGAGGGTCTCCTTTCCAGGCTTTTGCATAGTTTCAATCAAAAGAGGAATTCGTGGAGCAACATCGTCGTTGGACAACAAAGTTGTCATGGAGGTCATAGTTGCTACGGCTTGTTTCTCGACCTCAACCTTCAAGTCGTGCATGCCATTTTCGACGACAGGAATGAGTTGTGCAAGCTTGGTGCCCATAGATTCTCTAAGAGTATCTTTGTCGTTCGCCTCCTCCTTGGTGCTTCCAATAGCCATCTGTGCCTTATCGGCCATCTTTTGCACGAGTTTGAGGGCGGCAGTTGTTCCTTGCCATTTTCCGGTCCGTTTCGAGAGGTACGTAATAAGGACTGGGAGGAGGCCAACAACTAGAGCTTCGGAGCTCAAGTTGCTGAAGAGTGCGTCGAGAGCATACTGGGCTGCGTCGCGGACAACTGCGCCCTTGTCCGCAAGTGCGTCAAGAGCGCAGGGTACCATACCGCCATTTTGCAGGAGGAAGATAACTTCGGTGATCTTTTGCTTGGGAGGAAGACGTTCAAAGAGAGCGCCGAGTAAGTTCTGAGCGCTTTCTCTTCTTGTACCACTCTTCTTATCGGCTGCAGCCTTTTTAATCTCCGCTAAGATACCATAATCCTCCAATCCTCGAAACCCAACAGTGTTCAAGAGTAGGTCGCAGAGGGCATATGAAGCATCGACGGAGGCAGCGGAAGTTTTGGCTTCGAAAATTTGGTCGAAGATGGAAGTAATTTCAGCTTGTGTGGGCGCAACACCGTCGGATGACTTGGAAATCATAGTGGGCAATTGGCGGGGTGGGGATTCGAGATGTGGCATTCTTATGCCCGGAGATACCCTTCGAAATAGGTAGAATTAATGCTGATAGTATCTTCTCATACAAAGATACTGGAAGATATCCTTTTGATAGTTGGGGAAGGTCGAGAGACTGAATAACTTCTTTCGGTTTTCGAAACGGTGTTCTTTTCACTTCGAGCGTAGTCGACAACTGGTCGCAACCGGAACCGATTGTCGAATTATTGGAAATTTTAGAGTGGAGATTTTCTGGCCAGGCAGAGGAATATTCAGTAAATGAAGAGATGAAACGAAAAACCTCAAGATCGTTATGTATATCTCAGCCGCGTGTGGCAAAGATAGAGGGAGAAGAGAGAGTGCGAGAAAGGTGGTGGAGGGTTAAAGGAGAGAAAACCGAGGGGTCGAGGAAAAAAAAGAATATGATAATGAAATTTCTAGCATAAACTGTAATCAGTGACGAGACTAACTTCATTATGGTTAGCCATCACATGAAGGGGACCGATGCTGCTAAGCCCCACGAAGTTAGCTTCCGTCAAGAGCTACAAATCCGCTTTCGGTCTTTATCAAATGGCTGTTACACAAGTTCTGATTGGTTCATATATTTTTAAGTCATTTTCGACAAGGATTCCAACCAACATGCTGCTTTTCCCTCACCGACGCCTATCTCAAAAAAGTCCCCTTCAAGGTGCCTTAGTTCTATCATTAATAAGTTCCAATTGCGCAATGATGCCTTTTTATCTCGGTCATAGATTTTAATAATTTTTTTTCTTCTCTCATGTTCCGGTACAGTAAATAATTGTATTTAATATATCCTCGCAATCCTCTCTATCAATTCAGTCCTCCCTCATAAGCTTCCTCTTATAATGGGCAAGCCAGTGAACCGATCGGAGCCCTCTAATAGCGACACCAATGAGTCCCTGCCCACGACGGAACCATCTACTCCCCATAGATCCGGCAATGGCTCTGCTGAGAAGTCCAAGGTCTCCCTTTGGTCAAAGGCGAGGTCGCACTTCAGTGAAGAAATCACTCTTGTGCACGCTGATATCCCTATAGTTGCATGCGCGTTAGTCTCGGGTCTCTGTGACAGCAGCGCATACAATGCTTGGACTTGTTTCGTTTCTATGCAGACAGGTATGTTTTGCTTTCTTTCTCCCAAGCATATAACATTGCCATGCCTCCCCTATTCTGTACTCTTCTAACACAATTGACAGGAAACACCATCTTCCTCGCGCTTGGCGCATCGGGCCAACCAACAAGTCATCCATACGGCTGGGTGAAATCCCTCATCTCGATACTCTTCTTCCTCTGCGGATGTCTCTTCTTCGGGCAAACTCGACACTTCGGTGCAGGCAAATGTCGCGGGATATTATCTGCGTCTTTTTTCGTGCAGGGAATATGCGTCGTAATTGCGGCTGCGTTGGCACAAGGAAGTGTGGTACCGGAACCGATAGGGCTGCAGGGAATTGAGGGCGAGGTCAACTTTATTGAATTGATACCATTGGCTCTTCTGGCATTCCAATCTGGCGGACAAATTGTTACATCAAGAATCCTCGGTTTCAACGAAGTCCCTACAACAGTTTTGACCAGTGTCTATTGCGATATCGCTTCGGATCCAAAGGTTCTTGCAAAAGACAACGTCAAGAGGAACAGAAGAGTGGCAGCTGTCTTGGCTATTTTACTTGGTGGTATTGCTGGTGGATGGATTAGTCGGAGCTCGGCCGGATTATCTGTCTCGTTCTGGCTGGCTGCTGCTATCAAGCTTACCATCTCCATCGCCTGGGCCGTGTGGAAACCGAAGGCTGTCGCTTCATCCTGATTGATAATCGGTATAGCAGACTTCAACAGCGACGACAGGGGTTGAAAATGGAGTGGGCCTAGGACTCGACAAGACACTCGACTGACGAATAATATATACCCATTTTATGTGTTTTTAGATGCAAGGGCTCTCTCGAATTGGAATGGGCCCTCAGGTTCTTCGTGTTATAGATATGGGGTTATACTGGGATATGGAGACATAGATGATGAAGTAACATGACGGGACGAATGTATTTTACAGTGTTTCAAAGTATATGTGTAAGAATAAAGTATTATTATTAATAGTGGTTTAGTGTTTCGATACAACTAGAAATCAGTCAAGGAGATTTTTGTATGACATGAGGACACGACTTACTCATCGAACCACCTTCTGCGACTAACATCTTTCAGGAGACTGTCTCTCATCGAGGATACATCCTCCTAGGCAAATCCCTACCCGAAGTTTTGGGATTGCGTAGCTTATGTGGCCTAGGTGAGTATGGACGCGGAACTGCGGGACGAGCCTTATTCAAATAAGATAGAGGAGGACGACCTCGACGAGAAACTTTGAGATCGTCAGCACCACGTCTCGCAGCTTCTCCGCCCATAGTCTGAACGCCGCCGGATCTGAGTGGAATCTGGCCCTCATTAAAAAGCCCATCAAAGCCCCCGCTCCTTCCACCCGAATCCCGCATCACAACCAACACAAACCCCTCTTTGTCGCTCCCGTTCCGATGCGGATACACCGCTCCCTCATAACACTGATTCTCCCTGCGATAGCGCTCGACATAGGCGCGGGCCTGGGCTTCCCCCACGTGGTAGGAATGCCATATGTCGATGCAGTTGGGACAGAGGTCGTGCATGAAGGTGAGCTTGTTGGGTGGGATGCACCAAGGGGTGAATACTTTGCGGAGGTCGTGTATGAAGGAGGAGCTAAATTTCTTGCGGTTGCAGGGTTGGCTGCAAATGTGCCCGCAAATGGTGTATTTGACAATAAGGGTTAAAGTCATTGGGCGGTGGGAGGAGGGGAGGTCATGGAGTTGGAGATAGAGATGAAGATGGACGGCAACTTGGTAGGACCACGAGGCAGGGCCCGGTGGTTAGTTGGGTGGTAGACGGGTTGGTTGAGATGAGTGTGTATTAGATAGTGATTAAGTGGAATAGCTCTGTTCACCGCCTATGGTAATATATAAACTCATTGTGCTGTTTGTTCAATCGGAGGTCTTTATCGATGTTTGATTGTTCAACTTGAACATTCAGAGCCCATATGAATGAGATGCGTAGATGCGGGCAATTTTGGACTTCGTTCATTGCGCAAAAGTTGGAGATGCAACAAAGGAAACAGACAGTCGCATTCTTCTAGACAAAGAAAACCGGAATTCTCTGCTTCCGAAAGATTTCATGGTCGAGAGCAAAAGATGCCCTATCCACGATGCGTCCACCTACAGTAACTCCAAACATCTCAACAACAAACAAATACAAACGCACAATTCTCTCTCTCGCCGTCTTTTCTTGAACCAGACTACTTCAAATATCTATTAACAATATATAAATCATTATTTGCACTTGAGTCTCTACGAGATTATACCAAGCATTATCCCGACATCGTCTGCAGCTTTTCTAACATGAGAGGAAAACTCTTTGCCACGACCATTGGCAGTGCAAATGAGCAAGTCAAACCTATTGAACATCAGCAAATGATTCACTTAAGGATCTTAACGTTTCTTACCTATCAGCACGAATCATGTTCCCAATACCAATGCCATTTTCGCTAACTTGCCAAAATCCGAAATGTGCTTCATGATTCATTGGCATGTGCGATACACCCAAGGACCACGTCTGAGATTTCTGGAATAATTGATCACTGAATATCTCAGGAATCTCTTCATTCTCTTCCAGCATATGCTCTAATGCTATTAGATGGCCTTCGGTATTCACGAGTCCATCCGCAGTTTTCGAAACATTCTTCACATGAGCAATCATGGCGGCGTCGAAAGCGTCAAGACGGACTGCTTGGCTGGCTTTGGGGTCATCCGCAAGCTGGCAGAACTTCAAGACTTGTTCGGTGACCATTGAACAGGAGGTATATCGGCCGTCGTCGAAGGACCTAAGTGAGACAGGCTCATAATTTGGCTTCAACTCACCATACATTCGGTATGCTGCTAGATTCAGAATCAGTTGGATGCAGGTATTTGCATTCCTTTTACCTGACACAATTGCATCCCGTCCAAAACGATCAAAAGTTAATGGGACGATCTCCTCGGCGCTTATAATCTGCTCAAATTGAGAACGTGCGGTCGCAACAAGCTTCGAAAGCTCGTCCGTAACAGGGAACGTAATGGGTTTGACGTTGTGAGAGTACCTATCGATGTCTGAAGTCGCATCTGTAGGACTTCCAGGCGTCTTTCGAATGAAATCTTGGACGTATTCATTCAGCCTGGCACTGGGACCTCCGTCACATGCAGCGTGCTCCCCAACAAACCCCGAACGCCCATCTGCAGTAACCACAAACTGGATTGGTTTATCGAACCATCGATTGATACCGTTTCCATACCAGATTTGCGCCGATAGTTCTTCCAATGTCTTTGGCTCTTCCGGTTCGAGACAAAGAACAAAACACGAGCTTTCAATGTCTTCTATCGATCGTTTGGCTTCGGGCGATGTTGCCATGAGGTTCTCTCGTGCCTAGAGAAATGTTAGTCAATAACCCAATACAAGCAGATAAACTTACTTCAGTCCAAATGTCTCTGTGGCTCGTTGTCAGAGCTCCGACTTGTATAGTTAAGCCAAAGTCCATCTCAAGAATTGAGTCTATTGCAGCCTCCAACTGTGCCCTATTAAGTCGCTGACCCTGGTGCTCATAACTCAATTTGAAGTAATGACCAGCTCGAATTACAGCAATGTGCCGATTTTCTGCTGCGTCAAATCTAACCAAACAATCCTTGGGCTTCTGCGGGATACGACAAGCGTTGAACATATTCTTGTATTGACTCATATCGGCTTCGACATCTCGAACATGGTCTCGAGCGAGAGTACCATTCTCTACTTCCGCTTGGAATTCGAGTACCGCCGCACAGATAGCAGCGGCTTTCTCGCTTGCAGACGAGGGAGCACTAGATTCATGGCACGAAAAGTAATTTGTGAAAGGTGCAATTGGTGCACGGTTCTTCAGGTACTCCTTGTCAGTCCAGATTTCGGTCAGCCAGCAGCTTGTGGCTTCAGCATGATCTAGCAGGCGCTCTTGTAATGTATGACCCTGTCCTTCTGGGGAGAGGAAAGAACCAACACAGATCTTGGCTCGTCCATAATCTTTTGGAGACAGAACCAGACGAAGCGATTTAAGGAATGCCGATGTAGTTACCTCGAGTGATGGAACTGGCAGGTTTGGCATGTTACTATTGTCATAAGGCAGGGGGCTGGAAGGTAGAGAAAGCTGTTGTTCCTCTTCTGACTGCCCTGGGACATCTTTATTTGTTTCGGCTGGCACATTTGGAGAATTCAGATCTACAAGCCATCTAGATTTTTGCGCTGTAAGCTCCCCGAGGCTTTTGATCGAGTTCGCACCGAGGATCTCCAATACACTCAGGTTATATCCAAGCTCTTGTCGCATCCAGTTTCTGAGTTCAATGGCAATCAGCGAGTCAATGCCGTAATCAGATACAGAAGCTTCAAGCCTCATGTTTGATAATGGTATCGCCATCAACGAGGAAACCTTCTCAAGAAGCTTCTCGCTTATAAAAGTCGTTGCCTCGCTGAAGGACTTACACATTTGGATTCCCTTTTGGATGCTTTGTGTCGCGCTTGGTCCACCAGAGGCGTTGGATGACATCTCCAAAGATTGGCGGACTCGGACAAATGAGAATTTGGGAACACGCTGGAAGCGGTTGGCGAGAGTGTGGGACAATCCGACCATGAGTTGACTTTGATCAGTATTCTTCGGTTTCCGTGTGAGCGCGTATGAAAGAGTACGGAGCAGGGTGCCAAGTGGAACAGGCTTCAGGCCAGCCCTTGCGAGGAAGGCACCCACAGCTGCATTTTCTTCAACGTAGCCGGCTCCTTGGATCCAACCAAGATCCAAGCTTGTCACAGGTTGTCCAATGCTGGTAAGGTAGCGGGCATATGAGTCTTGGAATGTTGAGGCTGCCGCATAGTTGCCTTGGCTTGGATTCCCAAAAATGCCCGCTACCGAAGATAAGATGACAAAGAAGTCCAGGCTACTTGGAGGAAGGAACTTCGCCAAATTTTGAGTTCCTTGGACTTTAGTTTGGACGACCTCACTGAATTGGTCCACGGTCATATTTTCGAATGGGCAATCCTATCATAAAGTTCAGCAATGTCAAAATACAGAGGAGATCCAACCTACTCTCAATACCATTGCTCCCTGGATAACACCTTTGATAGGAGGGAGGTTCTGCTTGCACTTTTCGATTACCGTTCTGACTTGAGTCTCGTCACCAACGTCACAGGTCATGATGTGTAAAGTTGCACCATATTTTTGGACCTCGATCGCCAGATCTTGTGCTGCAGAGGAAGGGGTTTTTGACCTTGAGAAAACTACAAGGTTAACCGGATCTTGCTTAGCCATCCAGCGACATATCTCTCTTCCTATGCCACCTAGACCTCCAGCTATGATGTATGTCCCGGAACCACGCACTGGATGCTGACCGTAATCAGAGAATGTCACCTAGAATAAACATGTGGTAAGTAAAAAAAACTCTCGTTTGTATTTCCATGCGTTCCCCAGGAAGATTAAAAGAGACTTGCCTTGATATTAGTCGACCCAGACATATCCAGAACCATTTTACCAATGTGTTGTCCGGTGCTCATGTAGCGAAAAGCATCGGCGGTCTCGCTGAACGAACGAATATGGACTGGCGAGGCACGCTTGAGCGTTCCATCCCAGAACATGTCCATTACCTTTTGGAGCAATTTCCCTGCCAATTCCTTGTCTAATTCGTATACGTATGACAGATCAAGGGCGATGAAACTTGTAGACATATTAAAGACTGACATATCAAGCTTACTGCCATTGCGGATATCATTCTTTCCGATCTCAATAAATCGACCAAAAGGTGCAAGACAGCGGCAGCTTTCAGTGATAAACTCTCCGCTCAGGGAGTTGAGAATAATATCAAATCCTTTTCCGGAGGTCATTTTTAAGATGCGTTTTACAAACCGAAAGTCTTTACTCGAGTATATGTTTTCTTCTGGAATGCCGAACTCAGTCATTAAGAATTCCTTCTTCTCGTCGTTGCCACAGGTGACAAACACATTCGCCTTGAAGTGCTGCGCAATGGTAATAGCTGCCTGACCTACGGCTCCAGTCCCAGAATGGATCAATACGTTGTCGCCGCTCTGAATATGCGCAAGGTTTACCAGGGCGAACCATGCAGTAACATAAGTGAGAGGAAATTGAGCTGCAGTGATAAAATCCATATCATCAGGGATACGTCGAGTACTGGCAGCAGGAACTCTCACAGCTGTGGAGAAAGCATTAAAGATACCGCTTGTCACCACACGATCTCCTACTTGGAACCGGTCTTGCACATCACGACCGACTGAAGTGATGACGCCGCTACATTCTCCTGCTGGTCGTGCAGCGTATTCGGCAGCACTAAACTTGCCAAGAGAATATAGAACATGGCGGAAATTAACTCCAGCTGCTTTTACGGCAATCTGAACTTCATCGCCAGCAAGAGGACCCTGTATCAAATCGTCTGGGACAAATCTGATGGTATCAAGATACCCTGCGGTCTGAAAGTCAAGCTTGATTGCCATGTCAAATTCCTCGATAGGCCGTACCTCTTCAATGTCACCAGTTGCAAGAAAGCCGCCGAGAGAAGTCTCGGGGATAACACGTGGAACAGATATCGTCTGCCCACGTACAGCGAATTCTGTTTCCTTCGATTCGCCGAGGAAACATTGGCGAATGATAGACGAGACTTGTCCAACATCTGATTCGGCCTCGATATCTATTATAATAGACTTGAAGTTATCATTGTCCTCATTGTTTTCTGATCGAATGGTGCGAGAGAGACCTGTCAGTACGGCCGCAATTGGTACATCCTTGTCTCCCATTGCTCCGGATACGAGGAAAACAGCCCCAGATGAAGAACTTAATATACTCTGGATACGTTTGAAATACTCCTCATCTCCACAAACGAGCCGCGACGGTGCCATGGCGTCTGAGAAGATGCAAATTTTATCTGGAGAGACTGCGTCTTGCCAACAACTTATCTCACAGGGCGATGATAAGGCTTCCTGGATGTTTTGCTGCAGCTTCGCAGTGTCAATTAAATCAGAACCCGGCGCCGAGATGATTGCGAAAGATGTGGTCGGCGGTGCGCTCATTTCGTTGTCTGCCGTTGCTATGATCACCGACATGGCACTTTCAATGCTACTTTTGGCGTCTGGAACGCAGGCTGCAGAGGAGAACCCGGTCTCTTCCAGTACCTCAAGCCAGCGCGTACTTGACAAGCAAGGTCCCTCTGTATGATCATCTTGACTGCCGAGCCACCATCCAGAGAGGCAACCAAACACGAGATGCATGTAACTGGACGGGCTGGTAATTTCTAGGAGCATTAGCTGTCCACCCGGCCTCAGTAGCTTCCGAGCATTTTTTAAGGTCATCACAATGTCCTTCGTCGCGAGGAGAACATTTGATGCAATTATCAGATCGTATTTTGCCTCCTCGAAACCTTGGGCCACAGGATCTGATTTGATGTCGAGCTTTTTGTAGTTGATACAATTCTCCCAAGCCTTGAGGCCCTCCTTGACTTTAACGAAGAACTCACTGGAGATATCAGTAAAGTCGTAAGAGAATCCCTGACTGACTGGAAAGGAACGAAGAAGCTGCAAAGTTGCTCCCCCGGTTCCAGCTCCGATCTCCAGAACCTGCATACATGGTGTTTTATAGGCAAGCAAACGCATGTATGCAGCCATTTGCACGTAATAGTAGTTGATCCATCCGTCACTGTAGTACTTATACAATAAATCATCTTCCTGCATCAACGCCAATGCATCCGTCTCACCAGATAAGATGTTCGGTAGAGCAAGTCCTATGCGCTTAAGCATTTTCGCTTCAACGGTGTCTTCGATCAACTCTGATGGCTCGAACTTGTTATCGGCATTTGCATCATCAGAATCTAGTAAGCCCTGAGCATAATTCCAGAGGTTTCGGAGATGCTCTGCCTTAACATTGGCAATGTCAGACACCTGAGCGATTGCTTCTCGGAAGAAGTGCAGTGCGGCTCTATGATAGACTGGATTTCTTACGGCGGGTTTCTGCGGAGCTGTAGCTTGCTCGCAAAACATCTGTATAGCCTCGGTATCAAATAGGCTAGGGTCTGCAACCCACTCCAGGTGATAGCAGCCGTGATCCTCCGTTGTCTGCATGTCTAGCTCGGCCTCCAGCACGACTGCCGAGAGATTATCAACCTGTATCGACACGCCACCATAGCCTCCGACTCCTGAGACGGATGCAGACGCATTCAATGCGTTCTTTCCAAGGGGTTTAGAGGATGAACGTACAAGCAAAGTCTGTGAATCAACATTGCTTGCATCGCATGAAATCGTCAAACTGTCGATGGAAGTGGGAACCATTGCCCTCGAGGAGTTATCATTGTATATGTGAGGTAAAATCATCGATTGAAAGATACCGTCAAGGGTAGCCGGATGCACAATATAACTGTTATGTCTTTGAATGCATGGCGCAGGGTTTGTTTTTCTTATATGACCGAGGAACTGGTTTCCAGCAATGGATCCATCAACCAGGGTTCTGAAAGCTGGACCATATTCTAGTCCGATCTTGTTAAACTTGTTGTAAGTCTCTTTGCTGCTTAACTCTTGAACAGAGTGTTCATTGTCGCCATTTTGGACAGCCTCAAAGGAGTCGGAGGGTTCAGCTTGTTGCAAAGCAATAATGGTGCCATGACAATGCTTCTGCCAAGTAACGCTGTCCGAACAAGATACCACTTGGAACTCATACCTTGACTCGGATGTCTCGCGTGTGTTCTCAAAAGCTTGGCGAAGGCGACAAACCATTTCAATGTTCATGGAAGGATCAAGAACCAACCCTCTTTCGAAAATAACATTGCGCAATTCTAAGAATCTTGGCCGAGCCGGTTGGTAAGCTTTCTCAACATATTGTTGATAGAACGCTTGCATAGCAATGGCGAGGTAGCCGGCACCTGGAAATATTATGTTCTCGTTCACACGATGATCTTGTAACCAATCCAATTCAGAGAGCTTGATAATATTACGCCAGTGCGGTTCTAGCGATGTGGATTGAGGCACTCGAGAACCTAGAAGCTCATGGTAAGGGAAAGCCCGTCGGATGTGTCTGGTTGTAATTGCAGACGAATGCCAGTATCTTGCAGAGTGATCCCAAGCGTACTGAGGTAGATCCAAGAGGAGATGTGTGGTATCATCGAGTAATGGCTGGGCAATCTCGATATCCAGTGCAACCCCACAATCTAATACCTTCTGAGCGGCCTTTAAGGCTGTTTCGACAGCGTTGCAGTTGCGCTTTAGGACTGAAGCGTATGCAATCGAAGAATACTGGGTTCCAAGCGTCTGTTTTACGGGTCCCTCCAGCACAGAGTGCGGGCTAAGCTCAATGATCAACCCCAAATCTCTATTTTGTTCGCACATGGCTCCAAGTCCTTGACAGAATTTAACTTGGGATGTAAGATTTTCAATCCAGTACTGAGGTTGTAGCTCAGCAGCAGTGAGACGTGATGCTCGTACTGATGACCAGAATTCCACTTCAGCAGACCCCTCCATTGGAAGACAGTGAGCGATTGACTTGCTATAGCACTCTGCGATCAAGTTCATATCGCTACTTTGGTAAGCCAGGTCAACTTCAAGCATTTTCGTAAAAACACCACGCTGATCTAAGACATCCTTGAGCGTCAGGAGTGCTTGGCGATTGCCAGACACGGTGACAGCGGACGGGCTATTCACGCAAGCCACTACAAGCTTGGAGGAGATTTCGGCAGGCAATTGAGAAATTTCGATCTCCGCTTGAGGTCCAGATAGCCCAGCGGCCATCATTGTCTCGTCAAGTCCTTTATCAAGGTCCTGCATTTGCGACGCATGAAGTCCCCGAAAGTAGGCAACTGTTAAAGCATCGTTAAGATTCAAGATACCTGCGGCGTAAGCTGCCGCGATTTCTCCGCTCGAATGCCCAATTACACAATCGAGTTTGACGCTCCAAGATCGCAACAAGTCAACCAGAGCAATCTGTAATGCCGTGGAGAGTGGTTGTCCTATAGCAGCCACGTTCACCCGCGACGTATCTTTATCACGGCCCAGCTCCTCTACAGAATCGATTAACTACTGGGGAATAATCACCAGAAATATCTTCGACTTACCAAGCAATGACCACTCAGCACCCAAGTCCTGACTGTATATATGGTCCGCTGCAGCCATGGTCACACGAAAAGCAGGATATGAAGCTAACAGCTCACGACCCATCGCGAACCATTGTGCGCCCTGTCCAGCAAACACGAAAGAAACTTTTGGTGTTGTTACCACTTGTTTCGGCACTTGGTCTCCCAAAATTTCCGCAAGTTCCTGCATACTGGATGCTGTGAAAGATAAGCGCCAGGGAAATCCCTCCCATCTTTTCGAAAGAGTATACGCAAGAGAGTCGAACTTTTGATCTGACTGAGACTCGCAATAAGATTTGAGCGCCTGCACTCGTTTCTTACAGGAATGCTCGGTCATTGCTGATAAAGCGAATAGACGAGGTTTATTCATATCCGGTTGTGTAATATCAGACAGAGAATCGGCTGGCTTGTTTCTAGTGTGTAACACGGGAGCTGCTCGCTGACCTGTTGAAGTACAGTAGCTGTCGAAGCTCTCTACGATAACATGAACATTGGACCCGCCAACGCCTAAGCTGTTGATCGATATGCGCCGTGGCACCTCGCTTGGCCAATTTTCAGCCACAGTTGCAATCTTGATATTCAAGCGGTCGAGATGTAGAGCTGGATTTGCCTTCTCAAATAGAAGATTTGGTGGGATGATCCCTTTTTCTAAAATCAAGATAGCCTTTAGCAATCCCGCCAGCCCACTTACCGGTTCAAGATGACCAATGTTAGTTTTCACAGAACCAACAACCGTCCGAGTTTGCGCAATCTTCGAAGTCCCAAAGATACGGCCGATCGCCTCAATCTCCAGCGGGTCACCAGCCGCTGTTCCTGTTCCATGGGCTTCGACATAGAAAGTATCCTGGGGATTCAGCCCGCAGCTTTTGTAAGCTGCCAGACCTACATCGACTTGAGCATTGGCATCTGGGAGGGTGATACTATGACTTCGCCCATTTTGATTCGTTGCTGTAGCGCGAATGACGGCTCGAATCGGATCCCCATCAGCAATGGCAGTGCTGAGTGGCTTCAGAACTACACAAGCTACTCCCTCACCTCTCCCGTAGCCTGCAGCCCGTGAATCGAAAGCGAATGAACGCCCTTCAGGGGAGAAAAAACTGTAAGCCCAATCAGTATGTGCAAGTAACAAGAGAAGCGCAACATCATACTCTAGATTATTCATGCCAATCGTCATGTCAGGATCCAAGATAAGGGAGCAGCCAGAGACAAGAGCCTGGTCGGCATCACCGGTCTTTATGGCCTGGCATGCCAAGTGCAGTGCATTTGAGGTTCCCGAGCACCCAGTGTCTAAAGTTATAGTTGGACCTTTGAAGTCAAAGAAATAAGCGAGCCGGTTTGCGGCAACTACCTGGTTGCCAGTGGCGTGATAGTGTGCTATGTTATCCGGATCTCGGAATTGCATTATCTCATAGTCATGGTTAAAGGCGCCGGTAAACACTCCAGTCCTTGATCCCTTTAATTTTCGTAAGGATATTGAAGCTATACACCTTAACTCAGAACTACATTTACAATCTTTACTCAAGCTTACCTGATTCAAAAGCTTCATAAGCACACTCGAGCTGAAGCCTCTGCTGCGGATCAATCGCTGCAGCTTCGCTTTCTGTGATGTTAAAGAAGGAGGGGTCGAACCTGCCGACGTCGCCTTTGAGAAAATAACCACCTTTGTATTTTAACTAGAGAGGGCCGTTAAAACCGAACACATGTCACTGAGAAGTGCATCTATAACGTACTGTACCACCGGTGCCGATGGTCGGCTGGTAGAAAGAGCTGGCATTAAACCTTTCCTGAGGTATCTCTGACCATGCGTCTCTCTTCTCAATCAACAGCTCCCAGAACTTTTCTGGGCTATCGGCATCGCCTGGGAAGCGGCAGTTCATAGCCACGACGGCAATCGGCATGCTATGATTGGCGTCCATTATTGCGTAGTTGTGCAAAGAAAGAGTGGTATGAGGTTCTTGGCAGCGGGTCGAATGATTCTATTGATCTTCTAGTGACAAATACACAGTAAGCAAACAAAGACCAGAGAACTGATGTTCCTGGGAAAACTTAAGAGATACTGTATAGCCGGGTTTATTAATACATAGCAAGGAGAAATAAGTTCTAGAACGGAGAAATAAATGCTAGAACACAATGGGAAAAGGCAGATATTTACAAACAGTCAAGAGCACTTGAACTCATCGCGTTTGGCGTGTTTAGATTGACCTGTAAGCCGATCAATTCGTGAACACGTAACATTTCAATGTTTCAAACTCGCTGCCGATCATTTATGGAATATATATGCACCATTTGAGTTAACGACCCTGGTATAGGGGTGCGAAGGTGCGCAG
Organism: Clarireedia aff. paspali H2; assembly: GCA_026770245.1. Taxonomy (NCBI): domain Eukaryota; kingdom Fungi; phylum Ascomycota; class Leotiomycetes; order Helotiales; family Rutstroemiaceae; genus Clarireedia; species Clarireedia aff. paspali H2. Next base: position 21,748 of record JAJCXA010000103.1, read on the forward strand.
TTCGACACGCCGATTTTCCAAGATCCATTACTGTACATGACTCAGCACGTGCAATGATGCAGCATAAAAACCACCACATATAGCACACACCGCTGGTTAGGTGATAATACAGAGTAAAAGAAAAACCATCAAAAAAGAAAAAAGAAAATCATCAAAAAAGTAAAAAAAAAGATCATCAAAAAAGAAAAAAGAGAAATCATCAAAAATCATCAAAAATAAAAAATCAATTCACTACATCGCACAAACTCGACAGGAATTCACTGCTTGGTAGTAATGAAGAAGATTTCCTCGGTTTTGAAGAGGAGACTCAAGTTTATTGACCAAGTTCACTTCCTCTGTCGAGTCGTTGAAGAACGCCAACATTTACTGATGGAATGTTTTAGCGCTCAGCATGATTTGATTAGCGTCCAGCATGACGCACCTAGCTCCATAAATTCAGGGGCAAGTCGCGAAGTTTGCAAGGACTCATCCACTCCGGCGGTCTTCACTCGCGCCATGGAGTGAGCTAACTGCTGGGGAGAAGATTCGGACGACAACGACGTGCTTCGAACGACCCAGGACAATATCGAGGCACATTTTTTAGGCATGCCCATTAGCTCTATGCCAGGGAGTGTCCGAGATGCTCCGCGGTCAGGTCTGTAGAGCCCTTAAAATTGGTACCTCCGAATGGCCTACATTTACGATAGGCCTATGGAAGCTATATAGGTATATCGGATATCCCATAGACCTATCTGGGAGATATATTTAAATGACTTTACAAACCCTTCTTAGATTATATTCGCTGTTTCTGTAGTCTTTTACTTTATCTTAATTATAGTTCAAACGCCAGTAAGGATTTAAGCAGGAGCAGAAGTAGAGAACACTAATAACTAAGTACCAGTAAGAGATCTAAGCTACCTATATAGCTAAGGTCTCCTATATTAAGAGTATTCCTGTAAAAGGCAACACTGTAGTTAAGAACTAATAATACTCCTATAACTATATAGGATTAATTCATATTATCCCACAAGAATCTCATCTTAACCAATATACTCAGTACAGCTTCACTATTGCCAAATTAGGAAATAAGAATAGGTCTATATATCCATTACTATCAATTTCCGATAGCTCTATAAGAACATAGGCTTATCGAACATCCGATAGCTTTCTCGGATAAGTTGTAGTCCCCTTATACGCCCCATAGGACTACACCTCCTATAAGCCTATCGTAAATGTATGTTATTCGGAGGTACCATGAGAATAAGTGCTCTCTAACACGTGAACTGGAATTTGGTGACCTAAGTTTGCTGCTGAAGGAGACAAGCTTGACGGCGAAGCCTGTACCATTCAATGGGCCGCATCACAAGCCACAAGCCGGAAGTTGATGTTGTTGAGAGAAGTTTATAAATGAGCACTAGTTCGTCGGAGAATTATTTGTCTTGTAAAACTAGCACGCGCGAGCTTGTGGAGACATCTAGCTGCCAGGTACTCACAACCCGCGCTCTCCAATCCTACCGATAAACTAGCAACACTTGCAGGACTGGCGAGCCTAACATTAAATATCATAGCTCAGGAGGAATGTAGCGCGGATGAGTATGTCGCCGGTCTTTGGAAGAAGGAACTCTCTTTTGATCTAACTTGGCGAGTGGGGATCCTTTCCGGCGAATTTTTCCATCCAGAAAAATCGTGATGATGCACATCAGGTGTATCATGCTCCTTCATGGTCATGAGCGTCATCCAACTGGCCTATCAGGTATGACTTGTTCCTATCGATAGGGCTTTGGAAGTACACGCCAATCCCAGTAGATCATTGTGCGCTCATAAGTGTGGAGTGCACACCGGAACTCCTAGGAGACTCGACTGAACCGATTTCATATGCACATACATATTCGGTTGAAAGATAAACTCGTGGCGGTTGAGATTGCCGTTTTCCCGACAACGGCGGATGGGTCGCTTGATGATGAATTGGACGCCACTCAAACAAAGAAAGGCGACGAAGTACCGAAGTGTTTATGGATAATCCGACTGAATGTAACATGAAGGCAGACAACATTAGGGCAACTTGCTGGCTTCAAGGGGGTTGCAAAGAGGGATGTTATCGTGGAACAACAGCTTCGCCCAACTTTACTATTTTAGACTGTTCTCTCGAACTGCACGGACAAGCAAGGGCGGATCTATAGAGCCGCAAACATGGGTTCCTGCTACATAAGAAGTCATCTATTCGAGACATTTTCCAATGGGATGGGATGAGTGGCGCTTTAGTACTATACTACTAGGACTTTCCTGCTATTTTCAGATGCCGAAGAAACGACTATTGATATTGTGTAAGCCTACATACCGTAGCTAGAAAGCATGTGTGTTAGCAAAATAGGCTGTGAGGACTTATGGATGATCCAAACGCTAATTACTGTAATCGAGACGGCCGGCGTGTATAAACGGAACTTCTTCCAGCACTTCTTATTTGCTATACTACACGTCTCTATTCGTTTGCCACGCTATCAATCTCTGCTTCCTCGTTGTATCTTAGTATTGGACATTGCTGATATGTTGTTCCTCTAAACCCTTATCAAAGGATCGTTTTCTGGGAGGAAAGTGGACTGAAAGCAAAGCGTGCTACCCGATAGGAATGATTTTCCAATCGGGAGGTGTAAAATCATCATATAATTTCGTTATCGATCTGGTTGAGCAAGACGACACTGCTGTCGACGATGATGATATTTGTTGAGGTGATGAGGTGATGAGATGAAAAAAAGATCGGATGAAATTAAGTGGTGTATTGTTAGATGGTTGGAAAATGAACTCCAGGCTAGAACCAAGGATTGAAGAATCACAGCAAAAGTACAATTTAAAAGAAAAAGCGCTCTAATGCATGCTGCTAGGTAGAATACATTTAAAACTGAATACATTGAAAGAGATCATAATCATAAACCATCAGCCTTATCACTCTCTCCAACTTCGATTCCTAAACAGCCAACCCCCCATTAACCCCCTCGCTCTCTTCCACGCCACTGACACCAGCCTCCATCCTATCACCTTCATCCATCCTTGCAAATGCCCGCTCAACCTCCTTCTCCCACTTGCTCCATGCAACAATAACCCACTCCAACGCACCCACCAAATACAACGCGATACACTGACCAACCCACAGCCCTGCCAATCCCCATCCATGGAAAGCGAGCCAAATTCCCAATGGCAATGCACCCATATAATAACTCACAAAGTTCACCACTGCACCGATATGCTGTCTTCCCATTCCCCTCAAACTACCTCCACAGCTTCCATTCAAGCCATCGGCGATCTGGAAGAGGGCTACGTAAGGCATGACATCGGCTGTGAGTTTGATGACGCGGATGTCGTCGTTGAAGATACGTGCGTAGAAGTTCTTTACGGACATGAGAACAATGAGAACGAGTAGTCCCATGAACATACTCAACCAAGCAGCCACATTCGCCGCTCTCGCTGCGCCTTTTGCATTTCTTGCGCCGAGGAGGTTTCCCACACGAGCAGAGGCGGCGACACCGATACCGAAGGGAATGGTGTTCATAACTTGGTCAGTGGTCATGATGACGGATTGAGCGGCAAGTGGGATTGTACCGAGACGACCAGCCGCTAGAGCGACGATTTCAAATGCCCACCATTCGGTGCCGACGTGGATAACGCCGAGGAATGCGAGACGGGCGAAAGTTGTAATGTTGTGGAGAGACTGCCGCGAAAATCCACCCCAGCATTGGTGACCGGCTACGGAGCGGGAATAGAGCACCAGGAGGAGGAAGGAAAGCCAATAGGAGAGACCGGTTGCGAGAGGAGCACCAATGAGACCTAGCTGAAAAGTGTGGATGAAGAGGTAGTTGAGCCCTGCGGAAATGGGAGATGTGATTAAGAGGACATATGTTCCCGGGCGCATGATTTCTAAGTACGAGTTAGACATGTCTAACTTAGGTAGCACTAAAGACACTTACCTTGAGCTTGTAGATACTTCTTCATGGCTTCGAAGTAAATGTATCCAAGTCCACCGGGAATTAACGCAGTCAAGAACTTGGCACTATCTACACAAATGTATTCTTCCTGACCCAAGAATCTGAACACTGGAGTAGAACACGCCCACAGTATAGCAACTGGAACATAGAATGCCGTCAAAATGAAGAAGGCCCTTTGTAATAGTATGCCCAGATCATGGGGGTTCTTGCTTCCAGTAAACGACGAAGATGCCAATGTATCCAACGCAGTAGTTCCTCCGAGTGCAATTAACCATGCTGTAGACATGGCGAACATATAACTGAACGCCGCAGTAGCCAAAGCTTCAGGACTAAGCCGTCCCACTATCAACACGGATATTGTTTGAAGGGAGTTCTGCAGAGCATATGCTAGAATGACGGGAACTGAGCCGCGCAAAAGGAGGAGAAATTCGGCTAGCCATTTTCGGGCCCGGGAAGCGTTGTCGTCTTCGAATTCAAAGGTCTCCCCCTCAACTGCTGTGGAATTGTCTGTCGGTTTGGGAAGGAGGGAAGATCGTTCATTTGGCGGGGTAGATGTCGGTGAGGGGTTTTTCGAACGCTGGAAGAACTTGGGAAGCCACAACGACTTGGAGTCATTGCTGTCTTCCATTGTGTCGACGCCCCAAGTTTCGTCTGTGTATATCGGTAAAGAACAAGAGCAATTGGGGAGGTATGTAACACTTAGGATATGTGCCAGAGATGAAATAAAAAATAGGAAAACTTGGGAAGGAGCAATGGAGTGCTGTGAGCACTCAATGGCTGGCTATGCATTATGAGTGAATGCTGACCATCATGTTTGGTATCTCTCCATTGATAGATACCAATACTATGACATAACGTATGCAGGATGGAAGGTAAAAGCTATTGCAGTATGTAAAAGGATGAACAGCATAAAAAGGGAGCAATTAACCTATATCGGCGGCGAATTGGAAATTTTCGGATGTAATAAGCCGTACACATCTGGAGCGGCCAATCCGCAACTCCAATGGAATATGGAGTAAGTAAATGAATTTGTCAGAGGTTGTCACTATGAGAACGGCAAGAGATATACAAATACCTAGGCAGGAATATGCCTGTTTCTATTTGACACCGAAATGCAAGTCAAGGCAGGAGCAGACGCAAAGGCGGGTAGAACTATTCGGTATAACGTTATGGACGATTAGAACGAGACAAAATCGTTTGCCGATAGAAAAAGATGTCGAATGAGTAGAAGATGTCTTATCAGAGGAAGGAAGGCGAAGTAAAGATTGTCCCCGTTATCATGTCGCTTCTCGTAATAGCTTCAAATAGCTTCTACACGTGATGAAACACTGTTTACATACTAGGAATAGCCGTGATGACTTGTTGCCCTGACACATTTCCCGTGAGAGTGCAACTTTGAGATTGATATGTGTGTCAATTGTATGCATAAGCTGGAGGAAGACCGACTTACTACTTACTAGCTCCGGATGGTGACACACCTGTATCGCTTGGAAATTGCTCAATCCTCGCCTGTGCTTCGTCATTTTGCGCCACGGCTAGAACTATAAGAAAGCCATCCCCGCGACCGCTACCTATGAGCCACTTACGCTATACGCTACTTCCGTACTGCTGTCCTTATCAGTTATCGCCCTTCAGATGCAATGCTCCAATAAAATCATCCCTTGTGTCAGCCAATAAGACCTGCAGAATTACTATGTATGAGCCTGGGGTCTATGCGTGGGTCGTATGTACTGTACAAAGGGGAAAGGAAGACAAGTGGACCACAAAGACCTACTACGTACCAACAGATTGGAAGCGAAGTGAAGTCTGCTCAAAATTGTGTCCTGGATACTCTAGCTCATTCGAATATTTGTCCATCGACCAACACCGAATGAGCAGGTCGGCACAAATACACTCTGCTTAGCTCTACAGCGCAGATGTTCGACCATGCGGCAACTGTCTCTGTGTCGGTTTCGCAACGTGTTGCTACCATCAAATAGCCCAGAAGCCCACCAAGAAACAAGCAAAACGACACAGGCGACTTCCATGGATCAAGCAGCCTGGAGACTTCCATGGAATGTATAGAACTATGTCATTGACCGTCAAGCACTTTAGAAATGGGATATCTATCCTCACAACCAGAAGTATCGTACAGAACCTTGCAGATGCTTGGCGTACTGTGTCAGCAATCATCGTGATCGAAGGAAGTTGAGACATGATAATGAGACATGGTCTAGCAACCCAGAATCCCAAAGTCGGTGGGTGGGATCAAAAAACTGACTCTGGAATGCGGAGACAAGAAGTTGGGGTATAAAACTGGGAATTGTTACCATCGTCAATGCCATGGACGCCCAGGAAGGTGGAACCTGGAACTCCACATCACCACATGGCCGATCAGATTTTGGTGACACTGTCTTCGCCCAACACCACTTTGATGATGGAGCCACAGGAGCTGAGTCTGGAAACGGAGGGCACAGACAGTTTGTAATGGGAGCTTTGGATGGAGTAACTAAGTGCATCGAGATGATTTCAATGGGATAAAGTGGGGTTATGCGGCTCCTGTGGAGTGATGTTTCCACCGCATATTCTCTCGAATGGCACGTTGTCTCCCAAAATCCAAGTTTCGTATAAAACTTTTTATATTTATCACATTTCGATTTTGGTACAATATGTTAGTCACGATGGAAGTTTTCTCAGGGGGGAATATTGCGGTTTTGGTACTCCGTACCTACCGTATTCCCCACCACCACCTCACTGAATCCACACTTCAATCCCTCGGACATTTATAATTATTCACCACATTGTTTCATCCTATAGGCCAGTGACACTTCTTGTGATACAAAAAGTCCCAATTCGCTCGTTGATTTCACCTAGCACAGGATGAATTGGCAGGATATAGCAGCCAAGAAAGTTGAAGAGAGGCTTCAAAAGATTCCCCCTGAATGGAGAATTCCATCGGCTATTCTCCCGAAAGATTCCAATGATGGTGTTCAGGAGTGGCCAAAGACTTCAGGGTTCTTCACTCCGGAGGAATTACAGATCACGAGTCTGACTGCTTCAGAAGTCTTATCTGCTTTGGCCAAAGGGACTTTAACAGCTGAGGATGTAACAAAAGCCATGTGCAAACGAGCTGCCGCTGCGCAACAACTCCTGAACTGTCTTACGGAGATATGTTTCGAGGACGCAATCACTCGAGCAAAAGAACTTGATGAGTACTTTTGCAAGCATGACAAAGTAGTGGGCCCTCTTCATGGACTGCCGGTATCGCTCAAAGACCAGTTCAACATCAAGGGGTATGATTCCACAATGGGTTATATTTCACGAGCAAATAAACCTGCATCAGAAGACTCCACATTGGTTGGCCTGCTCAAGGGTGCAGGTGCGATTGTGTACTGCAAAACGTACTGAACCGTTCGCCAATGCTACATCTAAGCTAATATCATCTAGGAATGTTCCGGCAACTCTCATGATGTTTGAGTCGGTGAACAATCTATGGGGAAGAACTGACAATCCTTGGAATCGCAATCTTACACCAGGGGGGTCTTCTGGTGGTGAGAGCGCCCTGGTAAGCTTTGGTGGGAGTTTCCTAGGTATTGGTACCGACATAGGAGGTAGCATTCGCACTCCATGTGCTTTCACTGGGCTTTATGGTCTTCGTCCTTCACATGGGAGAATCAGTTATCAACGTGCTGAAAATACCATGCAAGGCCAAGAAGCTATCCGCTCAACTGCTGGCCCAATGTGCCGAAGTCCGTCTGATATACGCCTTTTTATGACAGCGGTGCTGGACCAGCAACCTTGGTACCTCGATCCTCAGGTGCTGCCAATTCCGTGGCGAACAGAGGAAGAAAAACTGCCACAAAAACTTTGCTTTGGTTTCGCTTACCACGATGGTAAAGTAGGCTTGTCTCCTCCATTGACTAGGGCCATGGATATGACAAAAGCTGCACTTGTAGCTGCCGGTCATGAAATCATTGAGTTCATCCTATACGAGAATGATGAGGCAGTCAGGATAGACTATGATTTCCTGGAAGCAGACGGCGGAGAAGAGTTTCGACGGGATACTGATGCCTCTGGCGAACCACTGCACCCTCAAATCGAATCATGGCTTGGACATAGTGCTAAAGTGGTGCCCCAAACGGTCTTCAAGACATGGGAGAATCAGCACCAAAGGACACTACTTGCAACGAAGTGGTTAGACAGATGGCAAGCAACCAAGGATCGAACGAGTACCGGCCGACCAATTGATGGTCTAATTATACCTGTTGGCCCATTGCCAGCATTTGGGCATGGAAGACCGTGGATAGTATGAATATTCAAGCTGCATATAAGAAATGACAAACAGCTGACACTAATAGCATTCGTGGGGGTCTTTGGCTGCCATGCTCGACTTAACCACAGGCGTGTTTCCAGTAACGGAGGTTGATCTCGAAAAGGACATTGTACCCAGTGACTGGCAACCTATTTCACTGCTAGATGAGAAAATAATGAAATGCTGTAGGTTTCCATCTCGGAGCTTTCGATCTTCCGTTAACCTCAAGAACATCAGACGAAACACCAAAGAATCATGAAAACGCACCAATCGGCCTTGCATTGACTGGACGTCGCTTGGAAGAGGAGAAGATTACTGCAATGCTGGCACTAATCGCGGACTGCTTAAAAGCCAATGCTTGAAGCATAATATTGTTGAACTCGAAATAGCTACGTCAGCGGTCTCCGTAAATGGTTCGCTTCGCTTCCGTATGTTATATTTGGAAGTATTCCTCATTTACCATATTTAGCTACGACTACTCTACCAGATAGATTGCGTGCGGAAATCATTGTTTCAACGCACACATGCTGTATAGATCAGATTTAACGTAGAATAGAAATACATTTCTTTCATATGGAGGTTCAAATCCCTTCATGTTTTCCCTTCTCATTGCGATCAATCCATTGTTCCTGCAGCAATACCTCTTTCATCTTTTCTTTCTCTTTCTCGTTTCAATCGGTTAGCTTTCCCAGAATACAGCTCCCATCTCCCATCTCCCCCTCCCATTCATATCCACCTTAATATTCTCTCTCCAATCCTCCCTTTTCATTCTTCCAAGTCTATAACCAACAATGAGCATGCCGCAAATGGAGCGCGTTTTCTACACGACATACTCAGCTGCTCGAGAAGTCCTCCAAAACCACAAACAACCAGCCTACTTCATGTACGACTACTCCTTCGACCCCGAACTCTTTAAAACCCAGTATTCCTCCGCGACCTACGAATCTCTCGCTCGCATGCCCTATTGGGAATGGTTTATTGATTCTCGCGGTATGTAGAGCTAATTTCTGATCCAATTCAATCCAACCCCGCACATACTATTTTCGAATTCTAACAATCCCATCATCTACAGGCGAGCCCAATCTCCAACACATCTTCCTCCCTCCGCACACCTCCTCCCCAACTGGCCTCGTGCCACCCTCCACTCCCACCCTCCGATCCCCCAACAGCTCTCCCCATCCCGGCGTCTTCGGCTGGCTCTTCCGTCTCTCAGACCCCGACATGGCTGCCCTAGACCACGAGAACGCGCTAAAAGGTCTCACGAAATTATACCAGCCAGTCGTTATCTGCCCGCCGCCGTCATCATCATCATCATCTTCTTCTTCTTCTTCAGTGCCGATGCAGGTACCTATATACGCGAAATTTTACTGCGATTTGAAGAACACGTATGATGGGATGATGGATATGCGGGAGGATCCGCGAGTGGGGAGATTATGCATGATGGGTGTGTATAGGCCTTTTAGGTCGGGGTGTGCCGGGGGGGTATTTGAGAAGGGTGCAGAGGAGGTTGAGGGGGGAGGCGGGGTTGAGAACGCTGGGGGAAAGGATGCTGGGACAGAGAGGGGGTGTGCAGAACCAGCATCAGGTGCAGGCGCAGGGACAAAAATGACTACAACAAACACAACAACTCCTTATTCCCTCTCAACAACTACGTTCCAGCGAAGATATCGCGCGAAGAGTCATTGAGATGCCGAAGCTGAAAGTCAAGAACGAGGATCAGACGATACAAACACCGAATCAGAAACCCAAAGCTGTTGAAGCAGTAAGGAGAGGACGGCCGCGTAAGGTTTTAGGGGCAGAAAGCGGGCCGAAGAAAGCTACTGCAAAGGCTGGGAACAATCTGCAGCATCCTGCTGTAAGTAGAGAGAGAAAGCGGACGCAGTGGTGCCAGGTGACGGATCTCTGTGTCACGCAGGTTTCTTCGGATGGGTATTACAAGCCATTGCAAACAAGGACGGGGAGGACTAAGTCGTTAAGTTGAGCGGTGCCATGGATTCTTGGTGGAAACAAACGATTCGACAGCGTCGGTGCATCTACCCTCTATTTTCTATTCCGTTTGAAATTCTTATTATCCATTCATTCTATATTCCATTCTTGTAATCTTTTCGTTTAAATTTATCGAGTTTGGGAACCGGGACGTCCGAACCCACGTTTATGGAATGCGTAACTAATTCGTCTATGGGATTCGGCGGATATTTTCTACTCATCTAGCAGTTGGCATCATTGAATAGTAGCTATTGCGATGACAACATGCATTTAGGAAGCAAGAAGCAGGTCAGAAATTCTAATTCGGATTACAGAATGACAACTGATTGTGAATCGGTGATTAAAACAAGCTGTTCTGACGATGTGATAAATTATCTTCTCTGTTTCTGATGTGGCATAGGATTTAAATGTAGTTTTATCATCTTCGTAATTTACAAGGTTAAATGAGTCTTGCTCTTCGTAAATTTTGGCAAAGTGCATACATCATCACAGCTTGCGGCTACATCTTTTGTACTATTTGATTGGGTAAAACTTACGATATGCAGCGACAGGGACTACAATTATTTATCTTCGAGACCAAGTACTCTCTCTTAATACTCTAATCCTCGCTATCTCTCTTATCCTGCTTACTCACTCTCCCTCCTGCTCCCCCTCTATCCTATAAAGCAACTGCGCTGTAAGGCTGTATTACATGTTCGGCTGTTTCAAGCTTGGCTCCTTAGCTCTTGCTCCCCCTGCCTGCCCGATATATTTATATATTACAATTGAGAAGTTATAAATATTTCAAGAGAAGGAAGGGGAGGTCTTCCCGCGACCCAACACTTTGGTCATCCCTTGCTCGCTGACCCTATGAATGTTACACAGTACCACAACTAACATTTCGCACATGCTTCGATTCGACTGATCAGGTTCGTTCATGCTACAAAGTGGCACAACCCCTGTGCCTGCTGCAACCCACTCTGCACGGCAATCTGTGATAGCCCAGCATAGCTTCAACCATGTCTGAAATCAGGCTCCAGGGGGCCGTCCTTTCCGAGCATCAACTGCATTGAACGCAGCTCAGCTGCAGTTGTGTGTTATGTGATACTACCCACAGCTTGCGGATAAAATCCTTCTCACTCCTTCTGTATCATGTTCTTCATCATCAGTTTTCCCATATTCTTTTCTTTCCTTTCTTCCCTCCCATTCAAACACAGCTGGGCAATCGCTCAAGCATAAAATGGCGCACCAGAAGATCTCTACTCCTGACGATGTCTGGGATTACATTATCTGCGGGTCTGTCTTCTTCTCCCAAATCTAAACGCTGTAAACATATTGGCTGATACTGGTGCAGCGGGGGGACGTCTGGCTGCGTAATTGCTGCTCGTCTCGCAGAGATTCCTGGTACATCGGTTCTCGTCGTCGAAGCTGGAGACAGTAATAAAGCATATCCCGCCACTGCCATCCCTGCTGCGTAAGCAAAATCCCCACGGCTTTTCCATATCATTTCAAACTAACCCTCATCTTATAGAGTTTCACAAATTCTTGGAACCGAGGCGGACTGGAATATCAAAAGCGAGCCCTGCGAGGAACTAGACAATCGGCAACTGCACCTTGCTAGAGGAAAGTAAGTACATTCATCGTCTGGATTTAGGGCCACGACATTTAACCTTGAAGCGAAGATTCCTTGGTGGATCTAGCGGCTGCAATGGCACACTGGTCATTCGTGGCAATCGGCAAGACTACGATAATTGGGGCCTTGAAGGGTGGAGCGGAGATGAATTCTTCCAATACATGTCTAAGGTGCGAATACATCTGTGAAACCGAAACGCTGTCCCCTTTGAGCTCATGAAATACGTTCCTATTGATATTTCTTGCTGGATGGAATATTATCCACCGGTCGTTAACATATTTTAGACTGAATCTTTCCGCAACAAATCATGGTTCGATGCTGAGAAAATTGCTCATGGATATGATGGTCCTCTAATTACATCTCCCCATGATCCTGCCCCGATTTCAAGCCTTGTTCTTGAGTCGTATCAATCTATGGGGTTGCCATTCGTGCCAGATATGTTCAGCACTGGCGAAAGTGCTCATGGCTGCGGTCATGCTGTTCGGACAAACTATCAGGGCACTCGAACTTTCGCTGTAGATTATATGACAAACTCCACAGAGCAGGGTGGTATCTCGATAAAAACCAAGACATATATCGACCGCGTGAGTCTCGAAACCGACAGTGCCGGTGCCACAAGAGCCAATGGCGTCTTCTTGCAAGAGACGAATGGCCAAAAGGTCTTCGTCAAAGCTCGTAAAGAGGTGATTGTTTCGGCCGGGGCATATGGAAGTCCGGGAATCCTGCTTCGATCTGGGGTTGGTTCTAAGCAAGAAGTCGAAAAGCTTGGAATCAAAAGTCAAGTCGATCTTCCAGGCGTGGGGAAGAACTTGATGGATCATCTAGTAAGGTTATCACCTCGTTGTGTTCTTTAGTCGAAGTCATTTCGTCTCGCGCCTTTCCTCCCATGTGGTTTGCTTTGAGCCTAACGAATACCAAGGTGTTGCTTTCATTCTACGAAGTCTCGCGACCTGCCACGACAAACGACCATCTCATTTGGCACAGTGGTGCGAAAGACAAATCACTAGCGCAGTACAAGACCGATAAAAGCGGGTTCTTCTCTCAGTTTCCTTTCGGGACCTTTGCTTTTGCTCGTCTGGATGATAGACTAGCTGATTCGAAAGTATGGCAGAACGCCAGCCGCTCTGGAGGTCGTGATCCTATGGGTCTCTTGCCAACTCAACCTCACGTAGAGTTCTGGAACACGGAATGCTACAGTCCGAAATACATGTTCAAAGACTTTCCCAAGGATGACGAGCATGCATTCGCGATGGCCACGGAGTTCTTCGCACCACGATCGCGAGGAGAGGTCACGATCAAATCAACTGATCCTACCGAGAACCCAGTTGTAAATCATAACTACCTTGAGGACCCTTTGGACATGCTGGTGTTCAGCGAAGCATGCCGCATGGCGAACGAAATTGCAACGAAGGGAGCAGGAACCAAGGATATCGTGATTGGTTCATGGCCACGACACAAGAATCATCATACTTTTACCACTCGAGAGGAGTGGATACCTATCATCAGGTCCAATGCTGATACATGTAAGTTTTCCTTCCCTGGCATTTGACTAGGTTTCAAACAGTCTGTTTTGGCGTTATATCAACATACGATCCATGGGCTGACCGCTTCTCCTCCGCAAACTTCAGGCTATCATCCTGCTGGCACATGTAAGATGGGAAAGGTGGATGATTCGATGGCCGTTGTCGACGAAAAATTAAAGGTTCGCGGGATTAGCGGCCTTCGGGTTGCAGATGCAAGCGTCATGCCATCTCTTATTGGTGGTCATCCTCAGATGCCCGTTTATGGAATTGCTGAGAAAGCTGCGGACCTGATCAAAGCAGACAATTAATATCTTCTCGTAAAATAGATGCAGTGATGTTCAAAAAAGACCTTGTGCACATGCTCGAGTTAATGTACAATCCTGCCGTGAAATTTTGCTTAATCGGTACTACAACCTTTTGCATAACTGGCTTTAAAAACCTTAATTTTTTAAAAACGTTAATTTTTCTAATATCACTTTTTCAAAAATACTATTTCTTTAATAACTCTTTTAATATTAAACTTATAATATCTCAAAAAATAAATTAATTATTCAAGGATTATTAAAAAAATAAGAAAATTAAAGAAAATTATAATATAATAATTAAAGAATAGTTTACTAGGGAATTGCAGTGCAATTAAGAGCAGCTTACTTTTAATAGGTGACGCTCCGCTGGCTCTCCGAGGGCCACTGCCGTGGAGGCAGACTATTTGCTATAGTATTCGCTATACTATTTGCTATGCTATTTGCCATGCTATTTGCTATGTTATTAGCCATACTATATGCCATAGGCCATGCCATAAGCCATGCCATGAGCTATGCCATTTGCTATGTCACCAGCCATGCTATGGGCCATGCTATAAGCTATGCCATTCGCTATGCTATTAGCCATGCCCCTGGCCTCAGGCATTAATGATTTTGATAGGACGAAGAATCCCCGTCCACTGTCAAATAGGGGTACTCTATTTGATGGGTTGCACGTTATACGGACTGTTGAAACTACTGGATACACTGACTGGAATCAAGGTTGGCCATATTTCCGTTGGTTATAACATAACCCAAAGATTATGGCTCGTGTACGCGCGAGGGACACGCCAGAAACCCGTGGGTTATGTAGTAGAAAAGCTATTTTCTGCCTACTATTGGGAGTGGAGTAAGGAAGATCCGACACACTGGTCTGAAGTCGGGCTGCAGACATTCTTCACTGTTCCTGGAAATGGATCCAATTGATTTGTATGCTACAGGTCCGACTCTTCCTCCTTCAGCTCATGTCCCATGAAACTATAATATCGCTGCACATCTGCAGGATCCATCACCCGATCGCCATCCCGAATATACGTAGCCCATGCCTCTTCCTCGGACCATTTATTGTCTAGATCCGATCTCAACCGCTCCTTCTGAAGCCAGGCATACCTCAACGATTCAATGCCTTCCGTGCATGTTAGCGTAGAGATTGCCTTTGATGATTCGGTACTGTCACTGCCCTCGTGAGCTCGTTCACCCGCGGAATCATCCCTCCTTTGTCGCTTGTGACGTCGGCCCCTTTCATATGCCCCACCCTCGATTTCCGCTTCAGATCTTCTCCTCTGTCTCTTCGTAGGGCTTCGACTCCTTGATTTGAATCCTCCCGGAACCAAACTCTTGCAGTCTGCAGCACTGAGAATGTTTGGTCCAGACGGGGTTGATATCGTTGTGCCAATCAATCTTCGCTCCACACCAACCCTGAGAAAACCGGTCAGCAGAGTAAACATTGACCATGCAAACCGAGCAAATAAGAATGCCATATCAACGTCAGGAATCGCTTTCAGGCGAACATTGTGATGCAGCATTCCTAGCTCTCGTGAAGCCATCAGCAAATGCGCCACGATGGGTATCTCCCTTTCCGTGATGCTCTTGCTCTTCTTCGGCACGAAAACGAACTTATGGGCGTCGAAATGGGTGTGGAGATCCTGGCGTAATAGTAGAGCGTTCGCAGTATCTTCTAAGGGGCCTTGGGAAACAAGAAGAGGATTCAGATTATATCGTGACATCTCGTTGCGTTGGAACCACGCGTCCTCGCTCCTGGGACAGAGATGCGCTACCTGTGTGCCCTCCGTGAATCCACTCATCCGACACGACTGGTCCCTAATAAAAACCGCTGCGCTCAGGGATGATATTGCTGCAAATCTACTGTTTTGCGCCGAGGGTATGTTGTCGTGATTTGTTTGCCAGCATGGATGCAGGCCTTCGTGGGGAAAGGTCCATTCCCTAAACGTCGGGACGATCGCATACGGGGTTTCGAGGGAGGAGTTGGGAAGGTAGAAGTAGTAGTCGCGCTCGCAGAGTATGTCGCCGTATGTGAGAGTCGATTTGGCTCCGTCAATTGTCGTGGTAAACCAGCCTTCCCATCGATTGCCGCTAATCACCCCACAGGCAGCATGTGCCACACCGTACTCAATTCCCCCAGCAGGACAGTCCGGCGCAAAGAGAGTAAGGAGCACATTACTCGAGTCTGGATAGTGAGGATGTCGGAAGCGTATTTGATGATGCGGGTTCACGGAGATCGAGGGAGGTCGCGACGCGGCGGGAGGAAATGTGGAGGGATCTTGAGCTTCTGCACGAACCTCAATTGCAAAGACACGATCTTCAATTGCCGGAGTGCGCGAAGGATTGGGATTATTGTTTCGATTAATATTGGTCTCCATCTAATAGTGATATTGTGGTCAATGAAGAAAAGGTCGCGGCAAGGACTGAAAACACACGGGGCGGGACTAGTAGAGCTTAGTCAGCAAGACTTTCACTTACAAACAACCCCACGTTGTCGCAAAAGTCAGAGCAAATCCAGACAAGCAACATTCTACTGCGCTGATTTCTATCCGATGCATGATAAAGCTGCAGAGACTCACTCTGAGAAGCGTCTGCTTGGTTTCTTTCTCAGGCCCTAGGCAACTGAGCTCGCCGTTTCTAACTCTGACTTCGCTGCGAAGAATGGGAGAAGGTCCGAAGTAAAGGATCCAAGAAAAGGAATACCAGCTCGCGACTGGGATGGATATAGATAGGAAGGAATTGGTTTCTACGACAGCTCACTAGTAGCACTGGTAAGATTACAAGTCATCGAGAATTCGATATTCTTGTTGTTCCCTGCACGAGTAATGCGGGGTAACAGCACCCAGATGATTGTCTGCGAGCTGCCGATATATTCAATAATTGCATGCAAACCATCGGACCATTTCGGTCTTTTCCAGGCGGCTTGTCCGGTTACTGACAACCTCGAAGCTGGGGCTGTTCTCGTGAGTTCTGGATCCTGTGTCATATCGCGGAGAAATCTTCTCTCTACGCTTCTTTCAGCACACGATGCTTCATCTGAAGATATCAAGCGGAAATAGGCGGCGGGCATCCTATCTGAGTGTAGTGCTGAGCGGCAGCATGGTGGGAATTGTACATCTTAATTCTGAAAATTGAACTGAATGGTCACTAGGCGATTTGCCAGGGAGTAGACTTGCGGTCTGACTTAATTCCTCCCAAATCAGTGCAGAAGTTTGTGCTCGCAGCGTTTTGGCGGACGCGTATCTTCGTATCTGCAAGTTCCGACTGCAGTAGTGGACGACGGAGATACTTAGAGCTAGAGGAAGCAGAAGGGTCGTAGGGTTTCAATGCACGGCATACTTAGCGATCAAAAGCTGATACGATGAAGCAGCTTAGTTTGGGATCGTGTTGAGATTACTGAGGTTAAAGAGCCGCCAAGTAGTGCTGGATCTGGGTCTAAGCAAGGCCATGGGTTCGTAACCCGAAATCTTGGGTCAGGTCAGGGTAGAGACGCCACGCGGGAGATCTGCTGATTATTTTTTCCGAACCCTGGACTTATCGTGCGATAGAAGTGTTTATTTTTGGATTTCTGGTTCAAAGAAGAAAAGAATATTGAAAGCGTGTGCGCCCAAGCACAAGCATCAAGGCACGTCGAATAAACAACACTCAACCACAGAATATCAGCTCTTTCAAGCTAGGCTGCTATGCATAACGCAAAAGCAAAGACTACTCTACTTACTGTTGAGCAGTAGTTGACTGCCCATGGTCGAAATAGATGATTTTCTATGTAGGATGGAATGGTGAGTTATAACCTGATATTTTACATTACGTGTTTCATTGTGAGTGTTCGCCCATAACTTCACTAGCGTTGGGAAGTTGTTGAACTTTTTAAACATCACATTCATTCACATCATGTAACAGTATGCACCAAACCTGCAGATTGTTTCCATTGGTATTTGCTTTACCAAGAGACACATCCTAGGTGGTGTTTAGCGTTTCTTAGTGGCTTAGTTCTATCAAGTTTGAGGCAGATTTATGCTGCTTTTTTCTTTGCAGCAAATGTCTCTCGGGGTATAAGCAAAACATCATCCGATTTTGGCAATATGATCCAACAGTGGCAGACTAGACCACGTTCTGAGTTTTGACATGGCAATTGCAACAATGTGTTTGTGGAGGCACAGCCTCCCACTAGTTCCCACGAGTTGTCACAGGTATAACCAGAGATACGGGAAAGAGCAAAACAACACAAATTCTGCCATGCGTTCGAATCAAATATCCAGAAAAGGTTACAATGGCCGAGCTGGGTTGCTGAGGTATCCAGAAACATGTTCGGTTCATAAAGTGTTCATGAAATAACCCCCTCTAGCTGACCGCCAAGGATTAAAAATACCAATTGGACTGTGAATCCTTACGGCACCAAGACCTTGGGACTACAAGCGCCAAGGTATAGTATGGGGAATGCGAAAGGCATGGCGGGGAGACTTACACGTGCGTTCAACGCTACCAACCTAAATTCACACGTGGACTTGACATGGTGGGGTGGTGCAGCTATTGAAAGTGGCGCTCGTACTGCTCATGGTCATACTAATGCTGCCTGGCCCGAGGTCGAAGATATTCGCAGCTATTCGGGCTGATCTAGCTTATCTATATATGATTTCAAATTCATAATATGTGGAGGACAACTATAAGAGCTTGGATATTTCCATCCCATCATCCAACATCACCTTCATCATCAAAATCTTCATCTTTAAAGCCAGAACATCCAGCAGCTTTCAAATTCACTATGCGTTCAACAATTATTGCTGCTACCTTGGTTGCTCTGGCCGCCGCGGCTCCACGTCCCCAATCAATTGATCTCAATGCCATTGATGCTCTTCCAGAGGCGGCAGTTGTCAAACCCCCTGTGGCTGTTCAGGTTGACACTCCCACCATTCAACCATCCGCAGCCGCCGCTTCTCTTGCCGCCGCAGTTGTTACTTCAACCGCCGAGAAGAGGGATTTTTTCGAGGTTATTAGCGCCAAGGAAAAGCGTGGCAACTGCGCTGCGCAACCTGATGGTTATGGACCAGTTACAAGGTAAGTTCAAAGATCATTTATATGTATACAAGATCCTAATGATGTTCCAGTCCTGATACTGCTGATGCATTTTTGAAAGACGGAACATATTCCGGCATTGCAGATGCAGCTTCTACCCCTCCAGGATACTCCCTTGCTTTCTCGAACTTGCAAGGGTCCTCTCAGACTGTCTCTTACCTCGGCCTTAAGACACTTCAGTCTTATGACACGGTTAAATGTGCTCAATACTGTGATGAATTGAATGGATGTGTAGCCTTCAACATCTACTTTGAGCGCGATCCATCTGTCGATCCGGGTACTGACTGTCTAAATCCTCCATCTATCACGAACTACAAGTGTGTTAGATGGGGCGTGAAGATTGGTCCAGAGACAGCCACAAATACTGGTCAATGGAGAGGTATGATGAGGATGTTTTTACCATGAATTAAAAAGCTACTAACATTCCAACAGAACAATTCCAAGTTGTGATCGCCGGGTCCAACGGCTACAACAAAAATGCTCCTCCATGCGAAGTCGACGGATTCCAAGGCCCCACCGAACTCGCTGGCGCCATCAACGCACCTCTCGACCCTGTCACCAAGACCGACACCTACATGGGCTACAAGTTCTTCTCCTTTGATGTTGCGCAAACCTACCAGCAAGGTGTCCTCTCGTGCACAGCGGCATGTACCGCTCAAAGCAAATACAACGCCGAACATCCTCCAGCGACCGGCAAAGCAGCTATCTGCAACCAGGTCGTTGTCTACGTTCTCAGTGATAATGCTCAGCCTCAAGGTATCTACTGTTCCATGTATACGGAATCATGGGCTCCGAATTACGCGACAAATGTCGGACAGTACAGAGGAAGCGATTACTGGAGTGTCAGCCAGGCCTACTCTTACATTGCCGACGCATATGCGGCTCAGTATCCCCCGATCTGCGATATTGGAGGATGTCCAGCTGGTAGCTATGCAGGCGGTAACAATGGCGGTTATGGAGCTTAGATGGGTGTGGAATCATTTCTCTACAAACTCTTTGTACTGTTTAATGTATTTATCTCATGTTTAGATTTCTATCAAGAAAAAGGTGACGCATTAGAGAAGTGTAGAAGTGTGCTGTGAGGTTTTATTTCATTTCCAAGCCACCCACCCCACCCCACGCCACACCCACTCTCGGCACAATTCTTAGCGACCGCCCACATTTTGCCCGTCCCTTGATGCAGCTCGCAGCTCGCAGCAGCCTGCACTGCACCTGCAAGCCCTCTCTCGTGCTCTCTCCGCTCTCTCTTGGCCCTCTCTCCGCCCTCCGTTCTCGCATCGCTCGTGGTCCGATGTGAGGAATTGTGCTGCATTGTGCCTGAATTGATTCTGTTACATAGTTCTATTTCTAATATCGGAGAAGCGTGGGTGAGGTGAGGGTGAGGGCGAGGGCGAGGGTGATGGAAGAAATGAATTTCTTTTCTCGACGCGAATAAGTGAATGCTGCAGATTCTCTTCTTCTTCCTCTCTTCTTTCTTCTCTTCTGTCCCACTGCGCACTCTGGATCTATTGAATGAAAGCACTTGTTTGCTGCAGATTTTGCTATCAACAATACTTATTATTCCCGAGACAGCATCGTACGAAATACGGCCCCCGCCTTTGATCATCCATCCTTCCATTTCCCCGCCCTGCGTCCTCGGTATTTTAGTCGCCGCATAGCAGCACAGCTCTTACGACACAGCACATTGCCGCACCGCACCGCACACGCAAGCCATCTCCACTCGACAGCCTCTTTTATACCTCTGCCCTTCCCTTCCCTTCCCCTCCCACCACCATGAACGCAAGCACACGCACCCTCTCAAGCGCACGACGTCTCGCAACCACCACCAGATACCGATACACACCCCTCTTCGGCAGCAGCTTTACCCGCACCATGGCTTCCTCCACCTCCTTCAAAAAAATCAAAGTCAAGAATCCCGTCGTCGAGCTCGATGGCGACGAAATGACTAGGATTATCTGGAAGGACATCAAGGATAAATTCATCCATCCGTATCTGGATATTGACTTGAAATACTATGATCTGGGTCTGCCGTATAGAGACGAGACGAATGATCAGGTCACGCTTGATGCTGCGGCGGCTATTAAGAAGTATTCGGTGGGTGTCAAGTGCGCAACCATTACGCCGGATGAGGCCAGAGTCAAGGAGTTTCATCTTAAGCAGAGTGAGTTGTTCAGTTAGATTTGATACATCTTACCACATAGCTAGACATATCTTCCTTGATTTCAGCGTTCCCCTCCTACAGAAAAGCAAAAGCAAAAGCAAAAGCAAAAGCAAACGCAAACGCAAACGCAAACGCAAAAGCCAAAGAAAACTGCTAACACAAACAACCCACAGTGTGGCTCTCCCCCAATGGCACAATCCGTAACTACCTCGGCGGCACCGTCTTCCGCGAACCCATTGTAATCCCGCGCATCCCACGCCTGGTGCCCGGCTGGAAAAAACCCATCATCATTGGCCGCCACGCCTTTGGCGACCAATACCGCGCCAAAGACACCGTGATCAAAGGTCCCGGCAAACTGAGCATGGTATTCACCCCCGAAGGCGGCTCACCCAGCGAGATCACCGTGTTCGAGTTCAAGAACGGCGGCGGCGTCGCTCAAACACAGTACAACACCGACGAATCGATTTCCGGTTTTGCGCACGCGAGTTTCAAGCTAGCGTTAAGTAAGGAGCTGCCATTGTATATGAGTACCAAGAATACAATCTTGAAGAAATATGATGGGCGGTTTAAGGATGTCTTCCAGGAGATTTTCGATAAGGACTATAAGAAGGAGTTTGAGGCGAAGGGGATATGGTATGAACATCGTTTGATTGATGATATGGTTGCGCAGATGATGAAGAGTTCGGGGGGTTATATTATGGCTTTGAAGAGTATGTTGTTTTCCCGCTTTTTCTTTCTCTTCCAATTTCTCCTTCCCATTCCTTTAGAATTTCTCTCCAACCCCGCCAAAAAAAGAAAAAAAAAAAAAAAAACACCCCCCCAACTAAACCCCCACCCCCTCACAGACTACGACGGCGACGTCCAATCCGACATTGTAGCCCAAGGCTTCGGCTCTCTCGGTCTCATGACCTCCGTGCTCATCACCCCCGACGGCAAAACCTTCGAATCGGAAGCCGCTCACGGAACCGTCACGCGACACTATCGCGAGCACCAAAAAGGCAACCCAACCTCCACCAACCCGATCGCATCGATCTTCGCATGGACGCGCGGACTCGTGCAGCGCGGGACTCTGGATGAGACGCCCGAGGTGGTGGCGTTTGCGGAGAGCTTGGAGCAGGCGTGTGTGGATGTGGTGGATAAGGATGGGATCATGACGAAGGATTTGGCGCTGGCGTGTGGAAAGACAGGGAAGGAGGATTACGTTACGACGGGGGAGTATATGGAAGCGGTGGAGAGGAGGATGAGGGGGTTATTGAAGGAGAAGTTGTAGAGCGTGATTTGGCTTTCTAGAGGAGGTTTTGGGGGAGGGAGGGGGAGGGAAGATTTGCGGGACTAGACTGGATATGATGATTACTGATGAGATGTGATGTGATGACAGATGAAAGTTAGATATACTGGCCAGTCAGTGAGAGCTGCTGGCTGGCCTGGGAGAGAAAGATTTAGATGCAGCATTTGAAATCTAAAGATCCAAGTGTATTGACAAGAACTAGAACAAGAACATAAAATCACCACAGCACAGCACAGCACAACGAACTTATTCACTTTATATAAGACAAGATAAGATAGGATATACCAAATGAGCCGTATGTATGGTATAAAAAAATAATATGATATAAGTAAGATAAAAGAATCTCAACATTAACGACCGCGCCCGGAAATTCGACCTTTTCGGCAACATCCCTCCTCCTCCTCACACCCCCCTACCCCATCCTCCTTTTGCTCTCATCCCCCCTCCTGGGTCTTGTTTCGTATGTATCGTACATATAGTATAGTATTACTGCGCCGCGCCATCTTTATCTTTATCTTTCCCATCCCTGATTCATTCCTTCCTTCCTAACTGAAACTCGATTTCATGGCATTCAATTCAAATCCAGATAAACCATCCATCCATGCATCCAGAGCAAGTAAGGTATCTGACCGCTATTTTCCAATATCCCCCCCATCCTCGGTAAAGAAAACCCATAAAACGCCATTTGAAGTTCAAACTTGTGAAAGTGAAACCTTTCCATCCGTCCATTCATCACATCCATGTAGTCTCCTCCATTGACTAATCAAGCAGTTCATCCACCCTCCTCCCCTCTTCCCCCCACCCCCTCCCAGCAACCCAGAACTAACGATTCAAGAAATTGGTCCAAAAGGATGAGGTGCCGGTCCCGAGGGGGTAGGTGATGAATTTCTCGGCTTAGGCCTACTTCTCCTCGAGCTGCTTGACGCAGGAGTATCGCCCGAAGTCTCCGACTTCCTCTTTGACGGTCTTGATCGTTTAGTCTTGTTCACTGGGTTTCCTGATTTCGGCGTATACCCACCATCATCGTCACCATCGCGCTTGCGTTTACCTTTCGTGGCTGACGAAGCGCCCAAACTGACATCGTGACCTGTGCCGACTTCTTCGACAATTTCGAGTGACTCTGGAACACTGTTTGGTGTGGGGACCACAGCGCGTTTTCCTGGTGCGCGGGGGTGGCTAGATTTGGCGGCGCTGGAATGCTGACCTGCTTCCCCGTCTGGTAAGAGCGTCATTCGAGCTTCGTTTGTTCGGAGCCAATTGAGGGCGCTGTATGGGTTTTTGAGTGCAACTTCTTGAGGCGTGATTGGGTTAACGAAAGTTCCCACCGCAGGGGCATAACCAATTGCTGCATCGACTTCATGTAAGTATTCGTCGATCTGATCCATAGATAGATATGATATAGGTGTAGTTTTGCCTTTGGGAGGTTCGAGCGATGCGAGGAGGGCGTTTGAGACCTGAGAGCTTTCTAGGGAGATATGGGGCACGGTAGATACAAGGTGTGCTAGTGATTTTGATGGAGGAGCGCCCGCGCGGTATTCCTTTTCTTTCAGTAAGCCCTGTATTTCTTTATATACGGCTTGGCCTTCTGGTGCTGTAAGTTCAGCCGCTTCTGCAAGATCTTCTTCCGAGACAAGAGGTGGGACTTCGGCGAGGGATGGTGATTTGGTTTTTAAATCGATGCGCTTGTCGACCGGGATTTGCGCCGAATTGTTCACATCGAGAAGAAGGTCCAATAATCGACTGCACTATGTTAGGATGATATGATCGCGAATGGTTCGATTGAGGTGTTGCTAACTCATTCTCCTGGGCCAACCTCTTTGCAGTCTGGTCTGCCTTTTGCTCCTCCACAAATAATGCATTGCTCTGGCGCATTATCTCATCAAACTTAACTCGAATCTTCCGATACTTCTTCCTGATTTTGCTCATATTAGCTGTCGCTCGAAAAGTTGTTGCGAGGAAAGAGGATTTGCATTCGCGCGAATTGTTGGATTGAAAACACTTGTGTGGAGGGTTTACATCACCAATGAACAATTGCTCGTTGCCCATCAAGGCGCGAATAATCTGCAATGAATTAAGGAACAGCATTTAGAGCTGACACACCTGTATGATCTGTAAGGCTGCTTTGTTGCGTTACTTTCGCCTTGAGGAGCGTCTTCTGGATGTTCGGCGGGAGTGCCCAAGCTATCCCCATCGATGCTATCCATGATTGTGAATGTGAAATTTGTATGCTATTAAAGTAGGAGAAAAGAATTGTAAGATGGAAAAGGAGTGGTAGTTGAGAAGTTCAACTATAATAGTAGGAGGAAAAGAAGGTTGGGTTGGGTTGGAGGAGGAACATCAATTCATTTCAAACATTTTAGCATTCACATTCAACTGCTTGCGATGAGCTCGGAACTGGAAGAATCTCATGAGGCTGAATAGCTTGAGGCTGAGGTAATGAAATCAGAATCGTAAGCAAATTTGGTGTGAGAATAGCATCCAATGAGCAGAAGGTAGGCTGATCTATGCCACGACGAGTTAGTCCCGGGGTAAATTAGCTCTATCGCCGGCAGAAACTTTCCTCGATAAGAATTTTTAGATTTTGGTCAATGTAGAGTGAGACGAACTGCTTCTGCTCTATACAAAGATGCCCTTCATTGCAGACACAACCAGTATGAAGGTATCCAAGGACAAGAAGAGAAAGGCCGATGTCTTATCTGAAGAATCAATTCCTGATTCTTCGGCAATTGCAGACCCTGAGACTAAAGATAGCGACACAGCCACTGAGCCAGAACCAAAGAAAAAGCGTTCGAAGGAGGAGAAACGCTTGAAGAAGGAGAAACGTTCGAAAGAAGATGAACCGTTAGATGGAGAAACATCCTCTAAGGACTCTAAGGAAGAAACCCGTTCGAAGAAGGAGAAGCGCACTAGAGAAACTGCGGTGGTTGTATCGGAGCAGGTCGATGATGCCAACCAAGAATCCGGTGGAGAAGGCGAAGTCGATGGCGCATTAACCAGCAAAAAGAGGAGATTATCAGTCGAAGAGATCGAAGTAGATATCACAGCACCGGAACCACCTTCGAAAAAGGCCCTACGTCGTCTCAAGAAAGGGAAACCACTTCCTCCTTCAAAATCAGGCGCAGACTCATCTCCTGAGCCCGAAGCGAAGAAAGAAAAGAAAGCCGAGGTCGAAAAGCGATCTGGTCATGGTGTCTGGATTGGCAACCTACCATGGAGTGTATCGAAGGTAGAGCTATGCAATTGGCTTGTGGAGAAATCAGATCTTACTGAAGAGAACATTACGAGAGTGCATATGCCTGGCCCAAACGATAACAAGCCTGCGAATAAGGTAGAGAAGAAGTTTAGCAAACCGGTTCACAACAAAGGTTTTGCATATGTGGATTTTCAGAACGCAGATCAGGTCAAGCTTGCGATTGAGTTATCTGAGCAGTTACTTTCTGGTCGACGACTGCTCATCAAAGACAGTAAATCTTTCGAGGGACGACCAGCGAAGGAGGAGGCAAAGATTGATGGAAAGCCACCTAGCAAGAAGATATTCGTTGGTAATTTACGGTTCGATGCCACTGAGGAGACACTCAAGGAACATTTTGAAAAATGCGGTACTATTGAACACGTTCATGTTGCTACGTTTGAGGATTCAGGCAAATGCAAGGGCTTTGCATGGGTTACATTCGAAACTGTCGAAGCTGCAACTAGTGCTGTGAAGGGTTATGTTTACGTTAAAGAGGAGGTGTCCGACGAGTCGGAATCGGAATCGGAATCGGAAGCTGATGACAGTGATGCCGAATCGGGAGACGAAAGCGAGAAGAAGGAAAAGCCCAAGAAAACCATGATGAAGAAATGGTGGGTCAATAAGATACAAGGGCGACCCTTACGTATGGAATTTGCGGAAGATTCGCAAGTTCGGTACAAGAAGCGATATGGAAAGGATGGCACTAAGAATAATGCCGGTGGTGGGCTTGAGGAGGCTGGAGCTGGAGCCGATGCGGGAGATGTGCCAGTTCGCTCTGCGCCGGCCCGCGAGCATAAAGTGATACCGAAGAAAGTAGAGTACAGGTCGTCGTATGCACCTAGGTTGACGGGTGGTATTGTGGAGAGTAAGGGAAAGAAGATAACCTTTTAGATGATAGCCCGAGCAGTCGGGCAAGAATCGGAAAACTCCTCCTGCAAACATGTTTCGGATATCTGGTCTTAGTGAAAGTGTCTTGTCTGCTACATTCACCTTTTGGTTTTCGTGTTTCTCTCCACTGCTCCTGTATCCCTGGAATGTAACTGAGAGGATTAAGTTGAGGATCCAGCTTTCGTTTTTTCTGCCCCTTCATATTTCGTTCAAACAAGTAGGTGCAGTGCAAATATCGCACGAAGTCGGAGATTCAGACCTCTAACCTTACAGGCATCTGAAGAGAGATATTTACAAATATTTCATCTCACACCGCGATGTCCACCACGTCCTATCACTGTCGTTATTTTAGCACAGTTAGGAACCGACAGCCGAAGCAAAAAGTCTAACAGCAACTTAGACCGCGGTGGTGTCACAGCCTATGCTTTGCGTCCTGATAATCAATGAATCTAACCCCTAGGTAACCCGTGTCGAGGGATCCCCTCATATCGCTTTTCCAATTTTGCTTTCCGTCCTTGCCCGCAGCCTGGACTCCCAATCCAAGTGACCAGACGCAGCTTTTACATTACATAGCAGGACCTACCCTAATCACGCTCAGTAATACGAGTAGTGCCTTGAATGAAGTAAGTAAATGCGAAGTTAAGTGAATATTTCGAACTCTACTCTGCACCTACAGCAAGGCTAAAGCAACACCCCAACCCATTCAAAGAGCAGTAAGTACACTGCACTACACTACACTGCACAGCCAATGACTTCCAAACCCCCGTCTTATAGCCAGGTAATCCAAACATTGCTCCCCTCTCCCCACTCCCCCCTTCCCTCTCCCCTCTCCCTCTCGCTTAGTTTCCCCCATATGATTTCCACCCAACCAACCAACCAACCAACCAGCCCATTTCCACAAACAAACAAACTCTCCCCGTACTCTTACCCTCCTAAATCCCAAACTCAACACAGCATTTTCGTTCCCACCGGCTCTTAATCTCGTACAGGCGATGCCCATACACACACACACACACACACACCCCTTTCTAATCTTACCCTCCCTCCATCCACACAATCAATCCATCACCCTCCCTCCCTACTTCCTAGATAGATAGATAGACAGACACATTCTCCTACTCACTCACTCGGTCGTACTTTACATGTATGTATGTATGTGTGTGTGGGTGTGGGTGTGGAATTGGTATTTTATATACACTTGCACTTGCACTTATATACATACACCTTAAGTAATACCACACACAGTATTACTCACCCTCCTACTCACCCTCCTACTAATCAATCCCTCAATCCAGCGATCCCGTCCCTAAAAGCAAAAGCAAGAGCAAGAGCAAACACAGAAGAACCATAATAACATGACAACGTAAAATAACACCACACTCAGACACCGCGAATCCGCAAACCCAAAGTTAAAGGAGTACAGTATATTCAGGGTATTCACTTATTTAAATCTTTATTGTTCTGAAAAGCTCTCGTTGAAAAAAATTCTAGGTAATTGTGCTTGCTATCATCTACTAGCAACCAGCTACGAGCTAGACATGCCATTATTATGTATGTGGCATAACTTATGTACTATAGTAAAAGTTTTATTGATCGATCCGCCCATGCATCCATCCCCTCCTATCAATGCCATGCTATGCCATCCCATCCATACCATACCATATCAATATCACCACATGGTTCATCCATTTCCATGCCCATTTCTATTTCCCATTTCCCATCCATAAATTGCCATGCCATGCCATGCCATACCACTCCAACCCAACCGTCACATAACCACATTAAATAACCCTTTTCTCCTTCTATGACCCCAGTCTCCCTCTCAATCATGTAAATAAGTACAAGCAGCCCCCTTCGCACATTTCCCCTCCTTAAAAAACTTACACGGCTTCTTCTTCCCCCTATACTCGCCATTCGCATCCAACGGCCCGCCACCATCCTTCCATATCTTTGATTTGCGTCCCCCACCATTTTCATTATGATGATGATGATCCAACTTATTCCCACCATTACCATTCCTCGAATCGCCACCACCATCCCATCTCTGTCCCGCCCCCGCGCCCGAAGTCGACTGTGTAGCTTGCGCATACTGTTGTAAACCTGGCACATTCGACCAAGCCGAGAAATCAAACGTTGGCTGCTGCGAAGTTTGTTGCTGCTGTTGCTGTTGATACGCCGAATCGACGTTACCCCATGCCTGCAAGTATTCCGCGGCCTGCTGATTCGCATCCGGCACAGCAGCAGACGTAGACGCAGGATTATACGTCATAGCCGGCTGGGTCATCTGCGCTTGGTAAGTCTGCATCTGCGGAACCGCCATGGAAGCGACCATAGCAGGCGCAGATTGATGAGGAGGAGGAGGTGCTTGAATCTGCGCGGCTAATCTCTCTTCTTCCAATTTCTTTTCTTGCATGGATTTTCCCTTGTTGAAGCCTTCCCACCAATCTTTCTTCTGTGGTTCGTTCATCCATTCGGGGGGTTCGACCGCGGGATATGGTTTACCTTTCAAGGCGTGGACGATGCGTGTTAAATTATCCCATATAGCTGGGTCCATGGTCGGCATTGTAGGAGCTTGCTGGTGTTGTGGAGCCCCACTGATTTGTTGTAAGAGGGTAGAAACGTCTGCCGAAGGTGAAGCAAATTGCGAATTTCGATTGTGATTGTCGCGTAATTCCGGTACTTTCCGCTGCTCCGGTCGACTCATAAACAGATGTCGTGCGTATTCTGGACCAAGCTGTTGGATTTCTTGAAGTCGTTGGAGCAACCATGGGGACGATGGAAGTTTGAGTTGCTTTGCCATTGTATGAGAACCATCATTTGCTGCCGATGGCTCTTTTGCGGATTGAGGGATATCTGAAGGATCACTGTAGACAACAAGTAATTCCAGGGCTTCTCTACGATCTTGCGTTTGCTGCTCGGGTGTGGTGAACTTCAAATCTCCTCCGCGGGTAACATACGTAGGACCGAATGGAGTGGTTTTCTCGAGGTTGGAAAAGTCGATCTCGATCAAATCTGGATAAGGACGGTCGTTGATAGTGGCCGACAATGTCTCCTCGTCTTCATCCATACTCTCTAAAACACGTTGCTTGTGCATCATACCCTCTGAACGATCATCATGAGCATCTCTTAGCATATTATCTTGGCGACCCTCATCTTCTGCTTGTTCATGTTTGAAAAGACGAATTTGCTCAAGCTCATCGCCTTCCTTGAATTTAACACGTAAGTGGCGCCTACTCTCCTTCCGCTCACGACGCTTCTTCTCTTCAGGTGTTTCCGGTGGACCTGGAGCTGGTGTTAATTTCTTAGGTGGTTCGGGTGGTTGTGCGATGCTGGCAAGCAATGCTCCCAACTTCGACTCGGTGGGCGGTGGTGAAGGTTCTTTCTTCTTAGGAGGGGCGGGCTTCGGTGTAGGCTTTGGGGTTGGCTTGGATGATATACCAAGTAAATTGTTCGCGAGAACACTGGTGGTTCTCTTGGGTATCTTCATTGACGAGGCAGGTGCGCCAAAGACATCAGCTGCAAACTTTTTGGTTGGTTTGCCATTATTGCCATCGCCGTCATGAGGCCGCTTGGAAGAATTACCTGCTGCAGGCTTCACGTTCTCATTACTGCGAGATTTAGATTGTTCTATCTTTTCCAAGTTCTTCTTGGTTTCCTCCGCACCGTTCTGTGTCTTGTCCGACTTGCTAGCTCTCTCCTTTGCATCTGTAGTATTTCCAAGTATAGTCGCAATGTTACTCTTGGTCTCTTGGTCTCCTCTCTTGTTCCAGCGCTTTTGGAGGGCTTCGAATTTGAGTTTCTTCAGGAGCTCATCTGTTAAAGTTTGAAATTTGGCCAGTAACGCGAACACTGCTTTGGGGAGTTTTCCCAGATAATCTTCCGACTTTGCACAATCTATCAACGTTGTAGTAAGTGCGTTAACCAGTTTTTGGTGATTACCCAAGTTTTCAACAATCGGACCATAGCCATGTTTATTAGCAGCTTCGATTGTTTCATACAGGACTTCCAGTTTTTCGATCCGATTGTTCTTGAGCTTCTGAATCTGTGCATCGCCAGCCTTGGACTTGGTGGCCTCATCAATCTTTGCGGCTAAATCCTTGATCTGTGTCCGAAGAGCGATGACAACATTTGCATATTCATCAATAGAACTTGCAATAGCTTCGGCACTAGGACTTGAGTTGGGATCTTTCCAAACAATACCAATCGCATCCCATCTGGCGGCATTTGGGACATCACTCGGGCGCGTAACCTCACGGACCTGTAAAAACGATAAGCGTCCATTGTACAAAGTAGTGCTGTGCTGATTTCTAGACTTGGACAAAATCGAAAGATTACTGCGCATATCTACTACTTTTAATTTGCGATGACTCAAATATTGTGTTGACATAGTATTTAACGAACACTTAAATAACATTGAGTTTGACACCAAATTTGCTGAAAGTAGTGAATAGACACATGAAATTTTCATGCGCAGCACGCCTCAATTTGTAGGAGGTACGGGAGAGGGGCAAGGTACTTACTGTACTAATGTCTATGGGCGGCGGCATCTCATCGTCTTCATCCTCATAATCCGACTCTTCTTCGGAACTCGAGTCTTCTTCCGAAGAGCTTGATTCCGTAGGGGTGGATGGAGATTTAACGGGAGTGCTTGAACCATCAGCACGTAAGGCAGATACTTTATCAAATGCAGACCTTCCAGTGCCTTTGTAACTGCTGACATGTTTCGTCTTTTCCTTAGGGACGCGAATCTTTTTAGAAATTCGAGCTGGTGTAACAGATAATTCTAATTGAAATGTCAATGGCAATTTCAAAATTTGATTTGTAATTTTCCACTCACTTGCTTCCGGTAGTCCAGGAACAAGTTCCTGGCCACTTCGGGATTTCCTGGGATGGTATTTTGGAATAGTGTCTACATGAAATTCGTTAGCAAAAGTGCTGTTGAGTTATTACGAAAGAAAGTCTTGAGGGAGACTACTGACTTTTCAGTCCCGGTGCGACTTGGATAGGTGTATCATCCCACACAAGAAATGGAGCATATGAGAACCGAGGCCGTGATGAAGCAGCCTTTGCGAGAAGTTCGGGATGGGTAATCCGCAATAGATCTTGAGGCGGAACGGCCTTGACTTCTGGGATGCGCGCAGGGATGGGTATGGGTGCAGGTGCGGATATCGTTGCAACGCTGGAAGATGGTGCTGAGTTGTCCTCTGGAACATAAGTTTGGATGGGCTGCTTTGCTGCAAGGTCTGGAGTGCTATTTGCGTAGCGGATATTGTTGTTTGCGACTTCATGGATGGCCTTGTGTTCTTGTTGCTGTTGCTGTTGCTGCTGTTGCTGCTGCTGCTGCTGCTGTTGTTGTATCATCCCATTTTGCGGTTGGTTGAAGTAGTGAGTTTGGTTACCCTGTGGTCTCTGGCCGAAACCGTACTCTGCCGGTGAGCCTGTTCCACTTGGTGATGGTTGAAAAGACGAAGACTGTATTCCATTGTTCAGTTGCTGTTGGGACAGTATGTTGTACTGAAGAGTTTGGGGAGATAGTGCGGGATGTGTTGCACTTGACTGGAAAGGGAAGGAATTGGGGACTCCATGATATGAGGTTGGCTCTTGAAGAGATGGATCCAGATCATATGGTGTCGAACTAAACACATCTGAAGGTGTCGCATGCTGATATTGGGAAGAGTATGGAGAATTAGTCGAATATGATACAGGAGTATACGAGGTTTGATGTGAAAGGTCATATGGTTGTTGATCATAGGAAGGTTGACTCGTCGTGTATCTTCCATATGGATCTTGTACATGCGGTTGCGGGTAGGCATATTGATCGGGCCAAGAACTAGGATTACTTAGCAATCCATTGAGATCAACATCATCCTGGATGAAGCCATGGTTATGAGTATGAGCATGAGCATCCATTGTGCCGAATTGAAGGACGGGTTAACAATTAATCAATCACGTGAAGATTCTGGGATGGTGAGGGAGTGAAAGTCGAGCGGGTGCGATTGTAGAATCGAAGTGGTGTAAGGATATGAAGTTGTGGCTGAATCCTGTGCGATGCGATGTGTGGCTAGGTACCGTAGTGGCTGCCGTAGTGGCTGCCGTAGTGGCTTCCGTAGTGGCTTCCGTAGTGCCGCTTCCGGCACGACTAAAAGAAATCGAAGAATCGGAGTGGAAGGAAAAGGAGGGATTTGATTGGGTAACTAAACGAAGAAGATCAAATTAGCACTTGAGCAGCCAGAGTGAGTTTCGGTGTTGGGCGCAAAAAGTAGCGATGATGTGAGAAATGGATGAACAAGGAAAACGAGAAAATCATAGTAATGAATGGTAGTAATGCGTGTATTGCGTGTAGTGAGTGTAATGAGTGCAGTGTGATGGCTGGAACGACTGCAACGACTGCAACGAGTGTAATGAGTGTAACGACTGCAACAAGTGTAATGCCTGCCACGACTGCCACGACTGCAATGAGTAGAATATCCAGTATTCTGATGAGCTGTGCTGACTAGACTCGAGATATTGGAGAAGGTACAGCAGGAGCAGCATCAGGAGCAGCAGCATCAGTCGCAACCGCATCAGTCGCAACCGCATCAGTCGTCATCGCATCAGCACATTTTGATACACGTAAGTAGCAGATTCGAGACGCGTGCAGCAGCCCCGTCATCTTTCTTGCAGCACTTGATATCCATATTTGAGCGACCGACGCGACCGGCTGCCAGGACAAGTCCCAGGACAAGTCCCAGGACAAGTCCAGAGTCGAGTCCAGAGTCGAGTCCTGCACAACACCGTCTTTGCCTTTATTGCCCCTTTACTTTTATCAATGTGCAAGAAGATACGGGCCAACCTCACCATCGCGAGCCGTTTTTGTCTTTCTTTCTTTGTAATTTGCCATCCCTACTGACCTCTTAAAAGGTGCGGAATCAAAAGCGTGAAAGCCTTCTTGTTCTATGCAGATTTTGAGGATTTCGGGAGGGGAGCAATAATACAAGTTGGGGGTGATGTGCAGTAGGGGAAGTAGAAGAAGGGGAAAACGATGCGGAAAATGTGGAAATGTGTAGATTTTGGTCTGCTTTCAATGCAGGGCCATTAAAATGCGTTTTCAAGGTGTCACCGTACCCTTTTTCTTTCCTTCTGCCTCTTCTTCTGTCTGCGTCTGCGTCTGCGCCTGCGTCTGCGTCTGCTTCTGCTTCTGCTTCTGCTTTGCGCGCCTCCCTTTCGATTTGACGCCTCTGCTTCTTTCGCGTTTTGCCAGTGGTTTTTGTTTTCTATGTGTTATACGCTCAATTTATCGAGAGAAAAACCTGCCCTTTCTTTCACCCCGAGCGTCACTTTTCAAGAGTAATTATTTTTGTACGATCATAAGTTTCTGTTAGACGAGGTGGCCATCACGACCTTTCCAAAGAGATCTTTATAATGGGCAATTGACGGGGAGGGAATGATGCGACGCTGAGGGAGTTGGCGATGGGAGAAACGTTGCAGAGAAGGAGAAAAGACGGCGGCAAGAAGAAGGCAAAAAACGAAGGGAGAGGTGGTGATTATGGGGTGGTGGTTGTTGTCTGTTATGTGGCTCAGTGAAAAGGAATTGAAAAGGAAATGAAATGTGAGAATGAGAGTGAGAACGAACTGGACGCTGGGAAAGGCGAACCTTTTTCTCTGATCTGTGCCGTTACTCCAATCCGGTCTAGCTCGGGCCATTCACCGGGGCACTAGTATGCATCAAGTTAGATTCACACTCCAATGCGCCTCGCATTCACTCGATGCACTCCAATCGCGGATACGACCGAACCTCAGGTTTGGAAGCTCAAGCTACCGACATTCATGATGCAAATGTGTCCTAAGCAGCAAAGAGGGCTATGGTAAGGACAGCAGGATCCGACTCACTTCGAGAAAGAGCATACGGCACTTCCGGCTGGGATTTTGCATGATCATTTCCGTGCGAGTTGGCTGAAACATCAGCCTCGAGCCTTACGATTTATCTTCAATTATGGCAACTTCTCATAACTCGCTGCGAGATCGCCAGATCAGTATGTCCCCCAAACATCGCTCTTCCCTTGGCTGTGAACCCCTCGTAGCTGACTTTCCATGAACAGGATCCATTGAGCGCATGCTAAATCTGAACCATGATTCTCCGGAAACCGCAAATGGCCACGATCAAAACTCACACAATGGATTGCCAGTGCCATCAGTACCGATATTGAATGAGGACGGCGAGCCAATATGGAAGGTCTTGGTATTTGACGATTTGGGACGAGATGTTATTAGCAGCGTACTACGAGTGAGTGATCTGCGAGCATGGGGAGTCACAATGCATATGTATGTCCAAAGCGGGGGCAGTGGGAGCTTCAATGTTCACACAAAAGTACTGATTAAGTCAGGCATATAACAGCCAACCGCCATCCCATACCCGATGTCCCCGTACTCTATCTGGTTGAGCCCACTGCAGCAAACCTACAGGGAATTACCAACGATCTTTCGCGCGGCTTATACTCCCCAGCCTACATCAACTTCCTCTCCTCGATACCCCGCGCCTTGCTGGAGGATTTCGCAAAACAGACAGCGGAAACTGGAACCGCGGAACATATAGCTCAGTTCTACGACCAGTATTTAAATTTCATTGTCGCGGAACCGGATCTTTTTAGTTTGGGTATGAGGAAGGAAAATACATACTGGGCATTGAACAGCGCAAAGACGAAGGATGAAGAACTAGACAACGTAGTTGATCGAATAGTGAGCGGACTGTTCAGTGTTATGGTCACAATGGGTAAAGTTTGCAACTGGAGGTATCTGTGCTTGACTAACACCTCACAGGCGCCATGCCCATTATTCGATGCCCCCCAGGTGCTGCAGCGGAGATGATATCTGCAAAACTTGACCGCAAACTTCGTGATCATATCCTAAACTCAAAAGACAACCTCTTCTCCGCTCCGAATAATCGACAATCCGCTTCTACACCTTCTTCTCGACCCGTCCTTATCATTCTGGATCGAAATGTCGACTTAATACCCATGCTGTCTCATTCGTGGACGTATCAATCACTTGTCCACGACATTCTCCACATGAAGCTCAATCGCATTACTGTTGACGTACCACTCGATGCGGATAACCCAAGTAAGGGTTCCACCAAAAAGGCATATGATTTGACAGCAAACGATTTCTTTTGGGCGAAGAACGCGGGGTCGCCATTTCCACAAGTTGCAGAAGATATTGATGCGGAATTGCTGCGATACAGGGAAGATGCGTCCGAGATTACCAAGAAGACAGGCGCATCTTCAATCGAGGACCTCCAAAACGATACTAGCGCATCTGCGCAACATTTAAAAGCTGCAATCACTCTACTTCCCGAATTGAGAGAACGAAAGGCCGTAATAGATATGCATATGAACATTCTCACCGGACTCCTCCAAGGTGTCAAAGATCGACAATTAGACAATTACTTCCAAATGGAAGAGAATATCATGAAGCAAACCAAAGCGCAAATCCTAGAAGTTCTGAACGATCAGGAGAAGGGAAATGAACCAATGGATAAGTTGAGACTATTCATCATATGGTATTTGAGCACCGAGCAAGAAATCTCTCGAGCGGATATGGATAAGTTTGAGGAATCATTAAAAGCAGCGGGAGCAGATATTACATCACTTGCCTATATCAAGCAGTAAGTTTCAGCCTGTCTCCTTTTCTTATATCTTCACAGACGATCTCCTATAGAAGACTCATCTAGCCGCTGCACTTTTTCAACAACCTACTAACTCCATCCCTCACAGAGTCCGCACCACAACCCGCATGACCATGCTCTCCACGGCCCCCTCCCAAACCTCCACCACGCACGGCTCCTCCTCTACCTCCTCCAACACCGACAACCTCTTCCGTAACCTCACCTCCTTCTCCTCACGTCTCACCACCTCCCTCAAAGACTCTGGCATCACATCCAACGTCGAATCGCTCCTCTCCAACGTCAAAAACTTCCTCCCTGCCAATCGCGACCTCACCGTCACCAAAATCACCGAATCCATCATGGACCCGAGTTCCGCTTCGAGCGGCGCTATTGCCAAGACGGAGAATTATCTGTATTTTGACCCGAGGAGCGCGAATGCCAGAGGCACGTTGCCCCCTGCGAGTGTGGCAAGGAAGGGGGAGGGGCAGGGAGGTGCCGGCGGGGTGGGTGTAGGGGTGAATGCGAGTTTTGGAATGAGGAGGCAGGGGTTTAGTGAGGGGGTCGTGTTTATGGTTGGAGGGGGGAGTATGGATGAGTATGGAAATTTGGGAGAGTGGGTACAGAGGTGTAATGCGGAGGGGAGAGGGGGTGTAGGGGCGGGAGGGGTCAAGAAGAGGGTGGTTTATGGGAGTACGGAAGTGCTTAGCGCGGCGGAGTTTTTGAAGGGGGAGTTGGGTATGCTGGGGGGTGAGGCAGGGAGCGGGTAAGTTGGTTGGTTATAGAGATGGGGGATAAGTAAATGGAGGATAGTTAGTAGGAAGTACGCATTACATTGTTAGTGTGCCGTATTATCTATCTAGTAAGGTAGTGAGTGCAGTGCAGCCCAAAGCCAAGTCAAGTCATCCATCTATCAATTCGTCTCAATAACCGAGCTAAGCTAAGCTACATGAATGAATGAATGAATGAATGAATGAATGGAAGAAGAAAAGGATGTTTATAAAAGTCATCGTTTTCGTATTATCATCCTGTATCAAGCAAAAACGATGATAACACACATATATATTTATGGATATAAAGTGGTCAAGTAAAATAAGAGTACGGAGAATAGGTACAGATGTTGGAAAACATAACACCATGCCCATCCCATCCGTCTATCCATCCGTTCATCAACCAATCAATCCATGCAGTCCGCTTGTCGTTTATTCATCAATCCGTCCTTCTTTCCCCCTGGGTATCTTAATCTATCCATCCATCATAGTAGAAGTGACATTGATCTCATATCCAATGCCTCCCCTCTTCTCTTCCCCCGCCTCCTCTGCCAGCTAAAAAAGAACCGACTAGACCCCCCTAAACATCCTAACAATCAAGAACCACATCGCGCCCAAAAACTTAAACGTACTCAACCCCGCCACACTCCACAGCACCACCGCCATATAAATCGTACTCTTGGTCGTATCATCGGTACTGGTATCGATTCTTTCCAAGCCAGTTGTACTCAAGACGGCACTAGTCAGGGCAAAATTACAAACGAGCCAGAAAAGCACGACCGACGATCTGAACCATTTATAATAATCCTCTTGCTTTTCCTCGGCCGACATTTCACGCTTCTCCTGGGGAGCCTTGGATTGAATTTTGCGCATCTCCGATTCGTATTGCGCGTTGAGATCGCCGTCGTCAGTGGGAATGTTGACGTCGACTTTGCCGCCGGCTTTGAGAATGGCTGAGGGCAATTTTTCGGCTTTGTCGTCACCTTTGGTTCCCCAGGTTATGTCGTGGGTGTTGCAGAAGGCGTAGACGTTGAGAATGTTGATGTAGGTGGGGGTCAGGAGGAGATATTGGATGAAGGACGTAAACATGTGCCACGGATCAAAGAACAAGAATGAGGATATGAACCATAGGAGGTAAGTGGAAGCCAGAGAGATAATGAGAGTGTAGAAGATTTGGTTCTTGATGATGTCGGTCCAGTTAAACTGATTCTTGGCAAGTTGAGTTTCTATCGATTTTACAGTGATGAATATCGAAGCAAACATTAAGTATCTGTATAAAATCAGTATCATGTGGAAGACTGGAGTGGTTTCGCAACTTACATCATAATAACGATCCAGAAATAAACCATAGACATGTAAACTTTATTAGTTCCCTGAGGTCGATTTCCCAAAGCCAGAATGAAACAAGTGAGTAGTGTAAAGAGATACAGCCATTCGAATACAACGCCAAGAATGGTACCAACTTTACCCAGCAGGTCGTCGTTCCCAAGTGATGTAGTCAAGATATGGAAAACCAGGAAGAAATTAGCCAAACCGAACCAAGCGAAGATCATACTAATGGTCTGATAAGCAAATTCAACCAAGAACATGAACTTCCGTAAAAGACTGTGATCACTACGGAAGATTTCATAGAAATGAGCCAGGGCATAAACAGCGGCGAAAAAACTTCCATTCAGCCATCTTCGACGCTGTAGAATGAGTTCAGCCATGGTATCCGGTACATCAGTTTCTCCGGTAGCTGATTTGACGTATTGCAAGATCCAGTGACAATTTCTCTTGGACACCAGCTCGAAACACA
Organism: Clarireedia aff. paspali H2; assembly: GCA_026770245.1. Classification (NCBI taxonomy): domain Eukaryota; kingdom Fungi; phylum Ascomycota; class Leotiomycetes; order Helotiales; family Rutstroemiaceae; genus Clarireedia; species Clarireedia aff. paspali H2. Next base: position 60,268 of record JAJCXA010000103.1, read on the forward strand.
AGATACGATCCTCGGCAAGATACATATTGGCAGTGAAAATACCGGCATTGGCTCCATGCATCTTTTCACCAGCGAAGTACTTCTCCAGAGGCCCATTTCCGGCCTTATCGTTTTGTAGCGCAACATAACGATATGCAGAAAAGGCACCAGGCAAAACCGAAATGAAACCGAAAGCCGATTCTAAAGGTTTATCAAGAATGTTACTCATCTTGTACTCGAAATTTTGCGTGGCCACCAAAGGATTCAGCAGATTCCTTCCACCCGTACCCAACATAGCCTTGATTTCACCACAAGCTCCAGCACAAGTAGGTTCCAAATCGAAAGCTTTCCAGAGCTGGTAAATCGAGTCCTTTCCTGGCTTGGTACCCGCATCAATAAGGACACAAATGTTGGGGTCCAAAACACGACCGAAAGCCTGGAAAAACCATCTGTGCGAATTGATCTTTTTCTGATTCTTTTCCTTCAAGCAGAAAAGCATTTGAACAGGTTGCTGTTTCGGTCGAAGCTGAACAACATCCTTCACCAAAGAAATCCCTACTTGTGTAGTATATTCATAGATATGGGCTGTCACGTCCTTGCCATTAACTTGTTGCTTAGCAATTCCGTCCTGATAGACTCCCAGACCAGCCAGCACAGCTCTTGTTCTAGGGTTGATCTTGGCACGTCCGTCGCTGACCACGCATACTACGATTTTCTTCCATGCGTCTTTTCCCCACGTTTTGCTGTCCTTTCGAGAACACATGAACTCGATATTCTTGAAAACTCCGTGCATTGTACGCGCAAATAGTACGTCATCTTCGTTGTACATGGTTACTACAATAAAGAGCTCAGTATGCCGAGGCTTCGCGAACAATTTTTGTCTCAGTGTGAAGCGCTCCTCGAAGAATTCGCTAGGATCACAAGTCGCGGCTGAATATCTCATGTGCGTGAATTCATCTCTTTCGGGTGGAGGCGCATGATTGACTTGGTTTAGAAGCTTGGGAGGAATTGGACAATCAAGAACGAGATTGCCATTGAACAGTTGAACTTCTTTGACTGTCTTGTATCTCCTTAATGTAGGCTGCGGTGTAGCACTGGGAGACGGTCCATGAGCCCCATCATAACCTTTGTAATCTGCGCCAGTCGTGCTATGAGGATCTGGCCCATATGGTTCGTGTGATTGTAGGATCGGTTGATGATCATCGTCACCATAATACTCATCCTGCGGGTGTTCTTCGTGGGTAGGGGGTTGGTATGGAGGTTGGTAATAGGCATCGTGATGCGCTTGCGGATCTAGAGTGTAGTCCGACTCGTAGCTTTGACTTTGGTTTAGGGGCATGCGTTGGTTGTAATTGTATCCTTGGTCTAAATGCTCGACGGAATACTAGAAGACTCGAGTCAGCCAGACCACTTTCATGCCAACGCGCTTCTCAATGAATGGCTCACCGAAGGCTGTGATTGTAATTGATCACTTGGTGTGCCAACTCTATGTCCTCCAGGACCCATAGGTATTTCCAAGTTGTGCATTCCAGGACTGGGCGAGCCAAGTGTCGGTCTTCCATATGGCGCATCTTCCAGTTGATACCCATGTGGGTGTGAAGGGGAGTTTGTTCTATTATTCATGTCGTAGTAATCGTCTTGGCCGTTGCCAGTCGGATCTGTATAGGATTGATGTTAGGAAACCTCAAAGTAAATAAATACAGAAAAAAATGCAGATGTTGCAAACAGTCTGTCAAAGAAATGCAAGGCCTCCTGTGCTAGCAGAAGGTGAAATGTATGTAGTAAAAGTGATGAGATGAGGTTCGCCAAAGGTCCATTCAAGGATATGTCTTTGCGCAGGCGCAGGTCAACAGTTGGAACTGTTCCTTCAGGTGTTCGTATCTAGGCGCGGCTCTGAAATGGGGTGCACTGGCCGAGCAGAGTGGTCCCCTAAGACATCAATACTGATCGACGCTCTCGATAATCACCGACCTAGTTTATCGCGCCGGGAAATTCGATAACAACTCGGGGCAAAGAGCGATAAATTTGGGATATGGGTATTGGATATTGGATATTGGATATTGGATATAGGATATAGGATATTGAACGTGAGAGGCGGAGAAAAATCAATGCGAAATTAGATCTAAGGAAAAGGGGAACGGAATGCACACACCTATCCGATTATATGACATGGTTTCGAATGTGATATTAGTGCTACTTCCAGTACAGGTATCGTCGTTCCAAAAGTGTATGGGCGTGGGGGTGAGTGAGGAATGGAAGAGACGAAGCGTCGATTTCGCGGGTTTCGAGGATTTTGAGAGTTTCCCTTTGGCCTTTTTGCCCGGTGCGAGGGGCTCTTAACAAGGCTCAAGCTTCTTCGAGCGATGGAGATCCTCTTTCCAAGACTCGGCTACCAGGTCCACGTATTGTATTTTTCGTACTTTAGCTGTGCTTCGGACGGGTTTCTGGGTTGAAGCGATTAGAGTTCTGCTCCGCTTTGTTCCCTGGCCGTTTTCTTCTTCTTTCTTTGGTCCCCAGCAGACTGCAGAGTGGCGCGATAGTGAATGCGAAGATGGGGAGACAGGTGGGAGGGAAAGGGACTTTGAAAGCAGAAAAATCGATGGTTGTGACAGGTTAGAAGGCGGAGGACGTTTCACGTTGAAGGGCGTCGCGAATTAAAGGGCAAGACGTAGGAAGTTCCCTGCATGCGGTGCCAGGATTGTACTTTTCGTAAGGTGGGTGGATGGGTGGATGGGTGGATGGGTGGATGGGTAGATGGGTGAATGAGTGGATGAGTGGATGAGTGGATGAGTAGATGAGTGGATGAGTGAGTGGATGAGTAGATGAGTGGATGAGTGAGTGGATGGGTGGATGGGTGGACGGGTTCAAAGTAAACAGTGCAAGCACACTTTGCAGCTAGGTTTCATGATACAGTGGGAAGTAGCGCGGCGCGGAGAGATCTCAAAATAGATTCTTTCCTTCGTGTACTTGGACTTCCTTACCACATGCATAGCCGCAGCAGCGGATGTCTCCTGTCCAACCAATAGCAAATCAGCTTACCTTCGACTTCTCTTACTTGCCTACATACAAAGTCGCCTTTGCCTCACAGAGCTCTTGGACGAGGCTGTGCAGTTACTTTGCCTCACAAAGTATATGCCATCAACTGCCGGGCAGGATCGACACAACACCACACAATAGTTCTAGGATACGATACGCTCAAGCACGGTACGGGCGTTGGTACCTCAAAGCAAAAGGTATACTCCGTATATATATTTCTAGATTAGACAAGAGTTCATCCCCCCTCTATTTACATCCATCCACCAGTTCTAGTAGGCTATTCAGCCAAACTCGCTCGAGCATAAGGGTACGTGTACGTGTGCACACACAGCGAACGCACTGCAGCCTGTGCCAAAGACCTCAGATATCAGCAAGGTTCGTAGCTACAGACTGCAAGCAGCATCCCCGCCGTCCAACATCATGGTGCTCATGCGTTTTGTGGGCAGGGAGTGTACTGCGGCTAAACTTCATAAGATGATGAATGATTCGTGTTTGCGGAGGCTCATCATGTTCAGCTAGGTGGTGTGGGCTGTGCGGTGTCTTGCGTATTTTTGCTTGGTTCGGCGATGTGATGTGATGTGATGTGATGCGATGCTTGATACTATCTATTACTATGTACCGGTAGTTCTATTTACTGTACGGGACTGTCCCCATTGTCGTATTGTGTGTGACATGCACGTGAATATAAAATAGGGTCCAGGGAGACCGTCCGATTCAGCCTCAAGTCTATCATTAACAGTGTTTTTATAACGACTCAACGATACTCCATCTCATGGATATTCATCAAATCATAACCCGTAATCCCTAGTCTCTATCTAATGGTCTAACCACCATCTATCTCATTTCCTCACTCCTATGTCATGCATAAACTTCTCATCTCCTCCCACCTCGCTTCTATTCCCCCTCCGCTCCTTCTCAACCCTTCTCAACCCTCCTCACATTCCCCAACCCCTCATATCACGCCTCCACCCCCGGAAACACCTCCTTCAAGAAATTTCCCGAGAACCTCCGACACTGCTCATACGCGATCTTGAACCCCTCATTCCCGCCATAATACGGATCCTCAATTTCCTCCGCCGCCTCCCCGGCTTTCCCACCCGCAGCAGCAAACTCTCCAAACAACATCACCTGAGCCTTTCCTTCCGTCCGCCGACTTAGCGCTTGCAAGTCGTCCAGATTGTCCTGGTCCATCGCGAAAATGTAGTCAAAATTTTTGAAGTCGTTTACTGTGACCTAGAAGGGAGCGGTGAGTTATGAAGGAACAGGGATAGGATGGGCCGAGAGTAGATGGATAGAAATAGGCATAGATGTTTTGTCCAAAGATCAACAAGGAAACAAGAGGCAAGAAAATAGGAGGAAAGAGCAGCATACCTTCCTCGCCCTATGCTTATAATCCGTGATACCATTCTCCCTCAACGTATCCATCGTTCTCGAATCAGGCGGAGACCCGGAATGATATGCCGCAGTACCTATTCTCACATTTCTCTCTTAGAATTCCGGTAAATTTCCTGATATAGAAACAAAGGTCGCATGTAGTCGTAAATACGTACCGCAAGAATCAACCTTTGCGATCTTTGCTTTGTAGGGTCCCTGCGCAGTCATGGAGCGGAAAATGCCCTCGGCCATGGTGGACCGACAGATATTCCCCAGACAGACGAAGAGGACGGATATTGGTTCTGAGGTAGACATCTTATGTTGTGTATAGATGCTTGAAGTTTGACGACAGCAACGATAGTATGTTCCTACTAGAATTTATCGGAAGTGGTGGAAGGGAAGAAAGTCGCCCATTAAATATCGACCACAGAACGGTGAGGAATTTGTTTTATGGGAAACAAAACGCATGATTTGTTCTGCAGCCAGCCGGAGTTATTCCCTTCCGATTCTACTCCGTCTGTAAATGGAGTTTGTTCTATTCTTTTGTCCTTCATATGGTTAAAAATTTTCTCAACATGATATTGATGTTTTCATTGCACAGGGACTCCCTCGATATTTCGCACGTTTTGCCATCTCGGATTCGATCATTCGGCCTCTCTTGGGATTTTCAATCTATTCCCCGCAATATGTAACCAGGAAGTTCTGCTGAAGTCGGGATGCTTGGGTGGGTTTGGCATGGACCAATCATTGATGGCAGAGAGGAGTGGGACGGGTATGGGACGGTATGGGACGGTATGGGACGGGTATGGAACGAGGTTATATGAATGATGGGAAAGATCATCACTACACTTCGTGTTTGCCATCATACGGTATGAGGCAGTAAGGTCGAGCATTCGCAATTTATATCCACCAGAGATGGGGTTGGCGGCAAGTAATAATCCCTTTTCTGCTGCAGCGACAACAATATTGCTCAACAATCATTTCTCGCACGATAGTGCAATATAACACGACCCCAGAGCGAGCTGTAAGCTATGCAGTTCTAGGTATTTGAATATCTTCCTGGCCACAGTAATATCAACCGGCGGAAGATGAATGTCTATCAGTCACACCTTCCTCTTTGGTAACATGTATTATGCCGCCTCAGCACGACTTCCCTCTTGGCATACATATTCTAAGTAAACGGATGACAAGGAAGGCTTTCTTCTCTACCCCTCACTTCGCCATTGAGAAGGATATAAAAGAAGGGGAATTCCTGGTATGACTTTGTAACGCAGTTCGATCTGCATTTCTCCCAAACTCAGTCTCGGCCCTCACTCACACTCGAGATCTCAATTGATCTTGAGATTGTCTACCGAATATTACCAATTTTACCGCATCGGACGGTGAGTAGTCTAGTCTGTATACATAGCATTGCATTGACAGCTAATATAATTAAAGATACACGATGAAGCTCCTTTCCTCGCTTCATGTTCTGCTCGGGATATGTAACATCGCTGCAGGTGTTTCTTCATTGGTAGTATTTGAGAAACTTCCCGGGGTACCACAGGGATGGAGCCAACTTGGAAAACCTTCTGCAATGAAGATTTTCAATCTACGTATTGCCCTTGAACAACCAAACCATGAACTATTCGAGCAGAAGCTTTTTACTATCTCCACTCCCGATCACCAAGACTATGGAAAACATCTCACCCGAGAAGAAGTTAAAGAGCTCATCAAACCAAGAGATGAATCAACTCAAGCTGTTCTCTCATGGCTGGAGAGCTCGGGCATATCTTCCTCGGATATCACGAATGAGGGAGAATGGATCAACTTTCGTACCTCTGTTCGCCAAGCAGAGCAGATGCTCAATACTACCTTCTACTATTTTGCACACCAGTCGAATAGTAGAAGCAAGCTACTTCGGACTCTGCAGTATTCCATTCCACAAAATCTCACCAAGCACATCACCATGATCCAATCTACTACCAGATTTGGACAAATGAAAGCACATAACAGTCAACTCTTTCGTATTGAGCCAGCATCAAGTGTCTCGGCCTCGATTGACGCAGCATGCAATACTACTATTACTCCTTCATGCCTCCGAGATCTCTACAACATAGGAAATTACACAGCGAAACCGAATCCCGAGTCGCGTTTTGGAGTAGCTGGGTATCTCAACCAATACGCAAAATATGACGCATTGGACGTCTTTCTCGAAAAGTACGCACCATATGCAGTAACTCAGAACTTTAGCTATGCTCTCATAAATGGAGGTCTCGATACCCAAAACTCTACCCTCAACGATGGCGAAGCCAATCTGGACATCCAATACGCCGCTTCCATTGGATACAAATCCAACATAACTTACTACAGCACCGGCGGGCTAGGCTTCCTCGTTCCCGATCTCGATCAACCGGACCCATCAGATAATCAAAATGAACCGTATCTTGACTTCCTCAACTACACTCTCGCGCTTCCGGACAATGAACTCCCTCAAACGATCACAACTTCCTATGGTGAGGATGAACAGTCTGTTCCAGAAGCTTATTCAAAAGTCGTGTGTAAAATGTTCGGTCAACTTGGTCTCCGCGGTGTTTCGGTGCTCTTCTCATCGGGTGATACAGGTGTCGGCTCAGCGTGTCAGACAAACGACGGGAAGAATACAACACGGTTCTTACCTATTTTCCCAGCAGCTTGCCCATATGTCACTTCTGTCGGTGCAACAAGATATGTAGAGCCTGAAGCAGCCGTTTTCTTCTCCTCAGGTGGATTCAGTGATAGATTTCCAAGACCAGCTTATCAGGACGAGGCAGTAAAGGGGTATCTGAAAATTCTGGGTAATAAATGGAAAGGCTTGTACAATCCTGCTGGACGCGGGTTCCCGGATGTGGCAGCGCAGGGTTATAAATATCATGTCATTGATAAAAACCCAACGACAGGTGTATTCAATGATGTACTGGGTTCAGGAACAAGGTCTGTCGCCCCCTTTATTACTTCCCCCTAATTCACCCCCTTTCCCATTCTTAAAGTTCGTTCCAGACATCGAATATGCTAACCACCAAACAGTTGTTCTTCCCCCACCTTCGCAGCAATCATCTCGCTACTCAATAACGCACGTCTCTCTGCAGGTAAACGACCACTAGGTTTCCTCAACCCATGGCTATATTCGACAGGTAAATATGGCCTAAATGACATTGTGCATGGTGGGTCGACGGGATGTACGGGGACGGATCAGTATTCAGGGTTGCCAGCACCGTTCGTGCCATATGCGAGTTGGAACGCGACGGTGGGGTGGGATCCAGTTACAGGCCTGGGGACGCCAGATTTTGGGAAGCTTTTGGGGCTTGTCGGGAAGGGATATTAAGGGCGTGGTACTCGATATCTATATACATATATATATGATATGTACTATTTTGCTTGATTGAGCTTCAACAACTAGCTAGGAAAGGAAGTCCAAGAAGTGGAAAATGTAATTGCTGGTTATGCCCCAGTATCTTTCCATCTGAATGATATGGCGCTGAACCAAGCGGTGCGCTATCAAAATAGAAAGAAGTCTTGTCTGGATTTGGAAATAGTAATCAATGCTGGCGCATTTCCTCCAAACAGAAAACACTATATTCGAATATATAATCGCACAAAGGAAAATTGCTCAGACCTTATATTCCTATCTATCTCTTCTTCATACACAAAAGGTAGAATCCGCGTAGTACAATATTTTCATTCACACTCCCACTTCCTCCCTCTCTTTCTACAGCTCGGCGAGCATATCATATCATATCATGTCATATGTCGCACCCTAATTCTAAGGTATAACTTAGGTTTCCTTGTTTTTGTTTAGTGTGGTTTTGGCGTACTAGTTGGTAAATCGATGATTTATGTAAGTGTTATTGCAGTGTGACGGTTTTGCTCAGGCTGGCTGTTGGAAATTGCTGTAGGAGGGTAGTAGAGTATGAACTTACTATTATACCGACTAATATAGGCTTGCAAAACCTGTAGAAGTTGGACAGACAGAGATTTATCACACATACAGGAACGACCACGTATCGTTTCGAGAATCAAAGGTCATTCCATCTCGCTGTTTCAATCTTCCAATATATTCCTGCTACTATCACTTGTTTCTGTGCAGCTACGATTGCTGTCGATATATATGTTCTTCAAGCAGTTCTCTCTCTTTACGCGCATATAAAGGGCCTTGTTAAAATAGTAATATATTGTAGTACTGAATCCTGATATTACAACTAAAATATTCTTCCAGAGCCCCTCAACTCATATTCTGCTGATCAATAATGCTTAATATGTTGACTTACGAGTACCTTGGTTCTATATACATATACTACATGTGCACGACTCAGGCTAACTACGTGTACGACTCAAGTGCAATCGGTACAGGTCGTCACACTCACTGCAGCTGCAAGTTTTTTTCTTTCATTTTTTCCCCTTTTCTCTCTCGTATAGTGAGCTACAGAGATCCTAGAAAGCAGAAGCCCCCATGGGGGCTCTTATATTCAGAGGCTACAAACACTCGTTTCGGAATTTTTGGCACGTCTCGAGGCTCCCCGCGGTCATTCAGTAAGAAGTTAATGATTATTTCAATAGCTCCGTCCTACTACCGCTACACTTTACAGATTAAGTAATATTTTCTGAGAAGCCTACTAAGTCGATATTCTTATTAGACAGCCTAAAATAATATAGTTGAATGAGAAGTATTTTGAATACAAAATAGAAGAAATATCAAAAGAGTTATTTACTAGTATCTGAATTGGAATATAACAGTAATAGCGAGAAAAGTAAATAGATCTTCGATTATTTGATTATTAGGGAATAGTTTTAGCCAGAGTAGTAATACAAGCCGATACATAGCAGATTCATAGAGGAGCTTATATAATCTCTGATAAGATAGTAAAAAGAGTTTTTTAACGCTTTTATATAAGTTGTGAGCTTTTCTACATGGACTAAAATTCAAATCAAAGCGGCTATATGCTAACACAGTGTGCTGTATTCAGGCGTCTCGTACATTATTATCCCGAAAATACGAATGATACCCCGCAAAGTGACTTGGGCACATGATATAGATATTGGCAATCACTTGCAAATTCGCTCCAGTATAAGATGGACTTTAATTTATTCCAAGACTCAATTTAACTCCTTTAATTCAATGTCATTATCTTTTCTCATACAATCTGAGTCCTCACTGCCCAATACCAACAAACTATGTTCCCTAAACGTTTCCTCCCCCTCTTCAGTATCTACACCACTAGCGTTCCTGTCTTCGCAGCATCATGGATCGTTCCTGGAGCAGTCTGGACAGACGCAATCGGTACCAAGATCGACGCACATGGAGGTGGTATCTTCCAGTATGGAGATACATTCTACTGGGTTGGTCAGGGTGATAGTGATAGTATGTAAATTGATCCTGAAATCGGAATACGTTTTTGCAACTGGTGGGCAGAGAGTGGAATTAGGAAGTATAAATTACTAATAACGATTTTGTGATAAGATGTCACGGCTCGGATGTATTCATCGAGAGATCTTCTGAATTGGGAAAATCGTGGTTTGCAGAGTGGGGTGGAGAATATGTGGAGACCGAAGGTGGCGAGGTTGGGGGAGAGGTTTTGGGTATGTTATAACCTCAACTTGTGGTATACATCCTTGTTCTGCTGAGGTGTTTACAATGATCTTGCTGGTAGATATATGGCCAAGTTTCTCGTCAGGTGCAGCCGCTGGAGTCTTCTCAGATAGTTGGGGGATATGCTGTTACAAGACCTGCGGTATATCTTCCGCCTAATAATTATTCTTATTCGGATACGGGGATGTTTCTAGATGATGATGGTAAGCACTCAGAATCATCCTATGAGAAGGGAATAACGATTTTATATCAGGTACCTGGTACCTGTTGACCAGCGCCGACCACAATACCGTCCAGGTGAACAAGATTAACACCAACGGAACCATTGGAGCGAGAGTAAATTTACTAAGTACGTATCACCTAGTACAGCCAGTCATATCAGGTAACAAATGCTAACAAAAATGGATTCTAGCCGGTGCCCCCTATGAAGCACCCGGAATGATAAAAGTTGACGGCATATACTTCCTGATTGTATCTGGAAAGACAGGCTATCGACATAATCCGAACAAGATGTTTTGGACAACATCCATCCACGGCACTTGGACCGGCCCGTTTGACATTGCACCCAATACTACCAACACGTATAACTCCCAGAATACCTATGAGCTTGCTATACATGGCTCTCAACGTACGACGTATGTATATATGGGTGACCAATGGGACTCGACTGGTTCGGAAGCGTCGAATTACATGTGGCTTCCGATGGTAATCGATAGCAGGTGAGAAAATTCGGTTTTACTTCGCTTATAAGTTGATACATTGGGGATGTTCAGGCTGATGAAACGAGTACAATTAGTAACAAGAAACTCACACTTGAATATCATTCCATGTGGAAAGTAGATGTATCTACAGGCATAATTTCATTTCCTACGGTCGCGAAAAGATATGAAGCGGAGCATGCTAAGCTACCTGGTCGCGCAAGTGAGGGCTTACTTCACTTCACTTCAAACTTTGATCTTCTTTCTAACAATTCAATAGCTATTTCTCATTGTGCGCACTGCATCAGGAAGCGTGCTGTCTATGGAAGTAAGTTCTCTAACATATAACCTTGTATTCAATCATTTACCAGAAGCTGACTGGATAAACTAGTCAGCAAAGACAGCACAGTTACCTTCCATAATGTGACAGGCACCGGTTCTCCACAATGGATATCCTTCCATTATACGGTCAATAATCCGAAAGGTGGGTAATTCAGAAATTATCACCGCTCCTGTTTTAGATTCTAAATGTAATCTTACAATTTACTGAAAATGTTCGTTTGTTCTGCATAGCCGGCGAGGCATATATATACATAAATGGCCGTTCCGTACTGAAACTTTCCGCCCTCAATTCTCGTGCAGGGTACTCCAAAAATGTTCCAGTGGAACTCATATTAAATCGCGGGGATGAGAATGTTATCGAGTTTGGGGCTGTTGGGTCTCAAGGTATGTAAAGTCAACTTTGGTTTCTGAAATAGATAGATGATATGATTTACAACTACGCTGACGGCGAGCTCTCGAGCAGATTTCGAGGTTGAGATTGAGGGTTTGGAACTTTATGAGGAGGAAAGTTAGGGTGCATATGTGAGAAATTTTAATGGTTGTTTTGTGAGATGTGTTTTGAATAATAGTTTCTGTCTGAGTCTCCAGATTCATTCTACTATCGCTGAGTATTCAAAACAATAACATGGATATATCTCTACATCGCGAGTATATTATGTGTTCTGTACTTCTGGTATTGAGAAGAAGGCTTATGAGTAATGTTGAGTTTGATCTACTCGTACACTATTCGACAAATGCGAGTTGATCACGACGTTGAATCAGTGGTTCAGTTAGTTTGCCTAGGTATCCCCTGAACAGAACCCTGGAAAGGGAAAGGTGCCAAGGAGGGCTCTACGATCTACTTCACAGTGAAGCGAGCTAATTCGGCGACAACGACTTAGATAGTTGAATAAAACGCGTTTGCATTACACTACCAGCATACAAGTTTTGCTTTCCAGTGACCTGTTGGGTATCTATTCAATGATCTCAACACCCGAAAGAAACCGTTTACGCGAAGAAATCCTTTAAGCTTTCACTCATCCCATCCGTCTCACCCTTCCTCCCCTTTTCCAAAACAGCAAGTGCCTCCTTGACAGGAACTCTCACATTTTTAACACCATTGACAGGTAGCCCAAGTAACTCATCTCGTGTTCGACCCCATACATTCCCATCCCAATCCCTACGCACCAGGAGCACCCCGGCCTTCAACACCTCATCCCCATCGACACAGATAAAAAACTTCTTATCTAAGCCCTCAACAAAGCGCTTCTCACGAGAAAACCAAGGAAATCGTCGCACAGCCTCATCGTAATTCCACGAAATGTTTTCCAGACCATGGCCTGGACGCTTCACCACTTCGGGCGCATAAACCAATCTCTCCTCGCCGGGATTATGTTTCGCTGCCCCGGAGTCTATTGAGGTAGCGCAGAAGCCGAGCTCTTTTCCGTGTGTATTATATTGGAAGACGATGAAGACGGGTTGCTCGCGCGTGCTGTCTGATGGCCAGTCGGCATCGCCATTTGCTAGAATTAGGAAACGTGTTTGGAGACCATCGTGACAGGAATAGGGAATGCGGATGTGTGGAGGGATTGGAAGGGATTTTTCATTCTTGGAAGACTGCATGTCTGTCTTTTCAGTCGTTTCTGAGCGGTTTGAATCCTGTGACGGCAGCTTAACCATTAGCATGCCGTTTTCATCGGGGTCGGCCGTATCGATGACCAGCATGTGAGTTTTGTGTAGATATGCATTCTTTGCACATCGTTGGGGATGTATGGTAGCGGCTTGCTGAATGAGGTCGCTGGTAGGTGTATTAGAGGAGGAGGATGCAGGTGTGAGTTTGGCTTGGACGCGGCAGGCTAAGTCTTCAGGAGACTTATGTTTGAACCCTGGCTCCAGGTTGGCAACAACTTTGTCTTCGGATAGACTAGAGTGGATGTAGAGAGGGATGTAGTAGCCTAGGGGAATATTTTTGATTGGCGCAGGTGGTCCATCGTCTTCGTCATCATCATTCTTGTCTTCGTCATGTTTATCATCATCGTTATTATCCTCGTCATCATCTCCTTCATCGGGATGGTACTCATAACCATCTTTTGCTTCGCTCCAATCCATATTCGAAATCTGTAAGTTTACAACCGTCAAGCCGGACTCAACAGCCTTGATGCGAAATAAGTCAACATTACATTCACCATCATCATCGTCCAAGGTGACCAGTATGACACCCTTAGTTCGCCAATCTTTTTCGACCACAGTGATAAAGTAGAAGGGCTCAAATATGTTTTGCGCTGCCAACTCGATGTGATAATCAAAGACGGCGCGCAGCGGCTGCCCGATAAAACGTGCTTGCGGAGCGACCCGCACGCAAGTACCCTGCTCGCTGCCAGTGTTGACACATTCAGTTTCGCACTCGCGCTCGCACTCTTCAAGCTCTGCATCGGTCAAGTCGACGAGAGTATAAAGAGCTGTTGGGAACGTGCTCATGGGTAAATCACGGTAACGTGCCATTGACGGCGCCCTAGCGGGTAGAGAAAGATCTGGCGTATCGGACATGATGTTTTGGGTTTCAATGAATAAAGATGTTGAGGGTTCTAGCTTCGACCTATTTACTGCTCAACATCGAGTTTCTTAAATAATTTGATAGAATGATCCTGGTAGCTTGGAGGAAAGTATGGAATGAATTGTGTTTATTTCTCTCTAGGTGAAACAAGAAGACTGCGGTAATGCGCCTGGATAATACAGTTGGTATCTTGATGAAAGATGTATTAGATTCCCATTACCTAAGTCATCGTCTCGTGTAACCATTGACGTCGATCAAATCCCGCGGCATAATGCCCAGCACTCTCGGATCCTCTAGTCTACGGCACAGTAGGCTTTTTTGATCCACAATATCGTCGATCTTTCAGCCCAGCCGGGAGAACCCCAAGAATAAGATGATAGCGATAGGCGGCATCGCTTTCTCAAACGTAACGTAGTAAACGGCATAATTTTACGATATCGATATGTAAGAAATATCGTCATGTACTACCTGTTTCACTTCTCCGCAAAGGATCAATGGATCATTGTTTCAAACTTCGGCAGTCAGTTATGTAATGGCCATTGTGAAGTACGGTATGTCTTTCAGCTCAAGATATATATAGTGCAAAATGCTGACCAGTGACGATTATTATCGGGGCTCTGCAAGTAGATCTCGATCATCTCGATTACCTATGTGTCACTTATAGAGGCACGTGGGGGCTGTTTCACGGCAGAAGAAAACATCTTAATACTCCAATTATACCATAATAGGAAAGTCGAAAAGTTTCGAACATTATGCAATACAGGCAGTGCTAGTGCTTCTCCTCAAAGATGTGCCGTCGCCTCGCATATCCCGCGAGGCGCGAGTTAAAGAGGATAGTTATTGTGAGGTCATAATTTGTCAAGTTTATTGAATTTGTGTCAAGGTTATTGAGTTTGTACAAGACTTATACGATCTTTTCACTCCCTTTCCTTTCGAATTTGTCAGTTCTAGTCATTAGAGCTTGTCAGCCTTGCCAGTCTGATCTACCCCAGTCTCATGACTGTTCTGCAATGCTCTAGACAGGACGATTATTGTGAGAATGCTTGTCTATACTTGGTCAAGCTTGTGGTGCTCACGGGTCTTGCTACTTCCAATGTTGTAGATGATTATTAAGCATATTCTTGGCCGTTGCTCTCTATGCCTGTATTCTTTAGGTAGCCTAGGTACAGGAAGGTTCAACGAGGGCTGGTATGATGACTCCGAAGCTCGCGATTTGTATCAAAATGGAGTAGCATCTCTACCGGCCGTTAGACTTACCTGATTCACAATGACGATTGGTGTGATTCACCCAAAAATCTACTTTATCCGGTCAGCGACTTGCTAGAAACATGGTGTAAGATTTATAATAGCTTCAGTCGAGCTGAGATCTTGCCCTGATGTCCAGGGGCCAGTGACCAGTCGTGCGGCTCATATCTCTCGAGGTATCTTGGCACCGCAGCCTCTGACCTGGGAATGTAGGATCGAGTTGTCTTTCGGCTGTGAGGCACAGAAAGGCGAAGGATGAAGGATGTTGTGGAGGCGATGAATGTAGCGATGATTGCATAAGTTCTAATATTGCAGCCTTGGCCTACGGCACGATTGAATACTGCCACAGATGGTTTCTATAAAGTCGTGCTGTTGACGCTTGTCCTAAGTTCATTCCAACAGCTTCATCCTGCAACTTCATTCAACAAACATCCAGACACTTCAAATACACTAGCTTAGTATTCACATTGCTCTATCCCAGAACCCATTTATCACCATGAAGAACCTCAGCCTGCTTGCTTCATTCCTCGGCCTCGCTGTGGCCTCATCTGCACTCGGGACTCCTGAGACCAATCTCGAAGTTCGTGCAGATCCCGATGATCTAATGATCTTTGTGTGCAATGACGGTTTGGACGAGATATGCACTAACATGTGCTATGGTATGAGTGCCTCTTTCTCTTTTCTCCTATCCTTTTTTCTCTATGACCTCACATGTTAACGATATTAATTACAGGAGCCTTCTGCGCCAAAATAGGAGAAGGTTTGCAATACGACAAACCTGACTCAAGCACAAAACGCAACCGCCGTAAGGCTGCTGGCTGCATCGCATCAGGAGGCAACCGTTGCTCAACCAAGAAGGGCCATGCTTCCGGGTTCCAATGTGATGAGTACCCATTCGCGTCATCGATTCCCACCAATGGTGCTACGACACGCCTTAACCGTTGCGTGCCAGCCGCGCAAAACCGCAAGCAAGGCGGGATCATTAGCGCTTTCTACAAAAGCAGCTACTGCACAGGGGCCAGTGGTGGCAAGTGTACATTTAGCGTCGAGTTTTCTAATGCTGGGAATATTGGATACTGTAACAATGAAGACTGCGACGCTGATGACGATAACGAGGTCGTTGGTCCTGGTGGTACAGCTAACGATGGCGACTCGGCTGAAGATGGAACGGATGATGACCCAGACGCAGGACAGAAGAGGAAGACCAAGAAGCGTAACGGGCTGGGTAAGAGGAGTCCTGGTGCACCTGTATATCGTACAAGCTCAGGTCTGGAGGTGGATCTACCCCGAGGCGCTGTGATAGGACAACGTGCTTTTATTGTCTTGCCACGCAACGCGACGATGTGGGACGAGCAGGCTAAATTTGGACCCCCTAACCAAGTGAAAGAGTTAAATGGTGATGAGGATGAGGACGAGGATGAGGAGGATTATGAATACATGTTGGAGAACTTAGAGGTGAGGGAGGACACCATCGTCGAAGAAATTATTCCGGCTGTCTGAAAATAAAGAGAGCCCAGCGCTAGCAGTAACTTCGCTACATCTGATCCGGCCAGGTCCCTTAGCCAGGATCAGATATGCTTACCCTAAATCATACTTTTATAAGGAGCGACAGCGAGTTACCCTTCTGAGCAAGCTAGGAGCGTGAGCGACCAGCGACGGCTTGTCTGAGATATTATAGTACTTTTATTGTCCAGAAGTCTTTCGGGCATTGTTGTTCAAGTTATAACTTAGAGAATCTGAGATACTGTAACGATTTCTTTGTCCAAAAGTATTCTAGGATGTGAGGGGCTACGTTCAAGAAGCTTGGTAACGTAGGTTCAGATTAACTATAAACGATTCTATGAAGAGAGGAGGAAGAGATTTGCGTCCCGGTGCTAATTTATATATGTGCCTCACGTGTTCGGTAACAACAAGCGAGGCCTTGAGCTATTCACTATGGGTTCTACCCATCACATAGGGACCTAACATGATGTTAGATTCTATCGAGCAGTTGTATTACAATAGCTACAGTACCTCTATGTAACTCGCCCTTGCTCTCGCCCTCTGCCTCGTCTACACTTTGCTCTACCCTCGCCGCTGTACTTCTCCCAGTCTTCGGCCCTCCTACTGAGTAGGAGTACTACAACACTGCCAACTAGTCTGTGTCAGAGCAGAAGTCTGTTCCTGGCCAGTATTGATTTCTCGTGGCTAGCGAGATAGGTGCGTTGAGTAGTGCTACGATGACGTTTGGCCCAGGAAAAACATTCGCAGGGGTACCATTAATGCCTTTAGAGTCGTGGAAGATCTTTGATAGCAATTGAGGTAACATCGGCGGGTCGTACCGTAGCCTACTTTCGATATCGTTTGCGTCCCCGTTACCGCATCCTGGTTGCCAGTATTGTCCCTCTGTCTTTTGCATCTCCCTTGCGCGTGTCTTTCCTTCTTTGGTCTTCACGATTGTGAAGTTCCGAGCCCTCTCTGGGATCCCTGTGTTGTATGGGAGTTCCCATACTGTGTTTCTCCACTTCGCGAAGTCGTAGTCTACGTACTCCTCCATTCGTCCGCCCTGATTGCTCGGTCCATCTGGTCTGCTATCGAATTTGTTGTTCATGACCGCCGTGACCTTGCTGCTGGCCAGCTCATCGGACTCGGTATCGTCGATATACAAACAATACGAATCATGGGCGCCCATAAACGGAAATATAATACCAGAGCGTCGTCCGCCGGAAAAGGAAAAGGACCAGTGTCAAGAATAGTTAGTCCATCTTCAGCTGTATCCGCGCAATCTCCAAGAGAAGAGGAACACCAGAAGAAGGAAGCACGTAAGGAAGCACTCGTAGTCGACAGCGACGATAACGACAGTACGGGAGGTAGAAGCAATGACAGTACGCCTTTGCGACCAACCAAGAAAGTACAAGGAAAGAGGGCTATGAAGAACCATGTTGTAATTGATCGAAAAACTGGTCAATCTCAGTACAGACTGCATCGAAGAATGATAGACAGCTAGATGTCGATAAGCCCTGGTAAGAACGTGGCGTTAATTGAAAGTAGCAGCTAGCAATGGGTTTCCTCAAGCAAGGTTGTGTCATGGAGTCTTACCTGCAAGACCAGAAAAGAGTTGACTAAGGATGTCTTAGAACGATCATTCTTCGTTGTCAGATTCGATTTCTGACTGTTTTATATTCAAGAGATGTAAGATCGTTATCTCATTGAATTTTTCAAACAACTCCATGAAGTCTCCACAAAAATCAACACCATGATTTATTTTTCGTGAGAGCTCAGAAATCTCTTCCGATCTCTCCAGAATCGGCTTTAGACAATCAGAAATCTCTATTTATGTCTTGAGAATTTTAGTAGAATATTCGGAATATCCGACCAGGACGCCTTGTTTATATTCTTCCAGTTGGGCACTGGGCTCTCCTGTTGCTTAGGACGACGCTTAACGAAGGAAACAAGATAGACCCAGAGCCGAGCGAGACGGGGGCCAGCTATCGGGATGCTGCAAATTATAGATCCAACGGATCCAAGGTGGGTGATGATAGCGAGAAAGATCGTTAAAAAACCCATAGTGACAAAAAGAACTTGTTGTGTTAGTGTCAGAAAGTTAGTGTTGGAAACTTGCTTGTTGCATGGAGAGAGAAGAGTATCTTCGATTCCAACTCCAATGAGAATATATAGGTGGCCACCTTTTATTTCCTCTTTTCTCTTTGAGAAGTTTGACAAATTGACATTCTGACGCTTAACGAAGGAAACAAGATAGGACCAAAGCCGAGCGAGACGGGGGCCAGCTATCGGGATGCTGCAAATAATTGATCCAACAGCTCCAAGGTGGGTGATAATTGATAGAAAGATTGCTAAACCCATAGTAACAAAAAGAAGAATTTGTTGTGTTGGTGGTTGGTGTCAGAAAGTTGATTATGAAAACTTGCTTGTTGCATGAAGTGTGAGATTTATAAGCCCAAATTGTCACTTCTCTAGAGGTGGCGTCACTTTTGGGAATTTTACATGAAGAGAGAAGAGAATTTTCGATTTCAACTCCAATGAGAATATATAGGTGGCTAGCTTTCACTTCCTCTTTCTTCTTTGAGAAGTTTGACCAATTGACATTCTACATTGAAGCAGGCAGTCACCCTTCCTCTTCCTCCTTCTTTAAGCTATTGACTTTCTGCATCGAAGGCAGTCACTCCTCTTCTTCCTCTTCCTTCTTGTTTGAGGAATTGAAATTCTGCATTGGATTTTTCCACAATCCTAATACTTTGAACTGAAAAGTCACAACGCAGGTGTAGATTTGTTGGTCGTTAAGGGATTGCCCAATTTGCCCATATCAGGTACCCAAATGTATACCTCACAAAAATTGGCCACAGACAATGATGGATTTTCAGAACCCACGGTACCCGAGTGACTTCACAAGAACAGGAAAGTATTCAAATTCAAAGTATTTACTGTATATGTACACTAGACGCCATGCCCGCCTTATGCTGTTCACCGGTATGCCAGCCCATATAAACCTCGTCACCTGTTCCCCGGAGATAGGCTGTGATGATTTATCAACCACTCACTGCACCATGGTCCTTAAGCCCTACGTCTATCAATACCGAATTAGCCTTGCTCATAAACAAATTTCAACTATTGTAGATTGAGGGGTATTTAACGAACCACTACGCCTTCAGTGCCCATGTCCCATATCCTCCGAACCGACCCCGGCTCATAGTCTGACCCTAGATGCTCTGTCCGAGTCACGTAATCCGTCGGGTTGCACAACTCGAGACGTGAAGTGTAAAGCGGTCTGATTCTTCTATCCATCCTCGCGATGTAGCCCGGTGTGTCGCGTCTACGTTGGGTGAGAAAAGTTCGCCATTTCGGATCAAATGGAGATCGACAATGACCGAACTGGTGATAAGATACAATAGTAATTTCTGCCAATTCCAAATCCGGATTATTGGTATCAGTTTTTTCCAATTTGATTGAAGTTATGAAGTCTGTTAGGCAGATTTTACAAGACGTCGGTACGTCTTTGCATTCCTCTAATTTGTTGAAGTTATCGGAGAGCCAGTCGCAAGGCGAAAGCGAAGGAACTAGTTTAGGTTTTATGGCACCGAGGTCACAGGGACGGCGTCTCGCTACATGTGTTGTGAAATGCGGACAAATGTAGTGTACTTCATATCTTAAATCATTGCAGGTTTGCCAATACTTCTGATGTAGTTTAAGATGGTGTATAACTTTCAGAAATAACTGATCATGGAGAATTCGAGCTTCAGTAATCGTTCTCCATGGCTCGTCAAAAGGCTTCTTATCTTGTTTAAGCTGGCTGATGTTGAGTCCACTGCCAGGCCCAAAAAGATGCTCATTCATGACGAGGCGAAGGTGGTAGAAGGCGATATACATGCCTCCGAGATCGACCGTTTCGGGTTTGCACGGCGGTGCTAAGGAATTCTCAAATTCCATTTCGCCCTCGCATCCTATTTCGGGTGCCCAGAATGACGAGTACCGGTGGAGTTTTGTACAAGTATGGCAATAGAAGAGATCCCGGCTGACGCTCTTTTCCAGCAAAAGGAGAAGGCCCTCCAGGCTTTCAGTGTCTAGTCGGCTTCTCATGGCAGGGAAGAATGCAAAAAAGGCCAACTTGCAGGTAAGCGCCGTTGCGACAGCGGACTCGGGTGGAAGGTTTTCCAAAATTTTATACAGAATATCGAGAGGCTGTTGTAGCAGTAGTGATTTGGCCGGCGATTTCGAGGTGCGTGATGGCCGTCCTAGCCAGCGACGTAGGAGTTTTATTAAAGACATGAAGATACGCGCTGTCTGGGCAAGTAAGAGATACGTATTAGAAGATATTGTGACGAGATCACTAATAAAAGTGCTGAATGACCTTAGAATATTGAACTACGGAACTAAAGCTATGTACAAGAAGAGAGGCCTTATATAGAACCAAAGAGCCCAGGGCATTGCTTAGCGATACCCTTAGCGAAGATATGGAAATATTTTATGAACAAATCGAAGAAACTGAGAAGCTCTTAAGTTCTACTGAAATTTCACTTTATAAGTGTTTTATGAGTATACTTTCCTAGTATTGTGTTACCATGGATTCTGTTTTTTGGAGGCTTTCCCGCAGGTTGCAACCATGAAAGATTCTACAGGAGACTAACCTAGATAATCCTAGTCGGCCTTGGTTACAGAAAGTGTATCAATCGAATAGATTCCTGCTAAATGTAAGTTGAAGTCTACTGGTAGTTACAAGGTTTTAAGCTACCAACTTAGCTTTTAGATCGCTTAACTCACCTAATTTTTTTAATTTACACTTTGTAGTTAGTCTATGTCGCTTTTGCAGTTTTATGGTCACTTGACCAGTGACTATGGAAAATTTGAGCTACATCTCCATTCGAGTTGATTCATATATATCTCCTATTAGCTTTGGTGCTAACGCAAGGAGTTCGAATGTATTGTTTAATATCTCAAAAATTGAATTATAAGTCAAAGATTTTAAAGCACAAGCTAACTACTCGTTACAATGAATTAATACATTCGGTTGTGACTAAGGTGGGGTGAAGTGGATGAGCCTAAAGCGAACCTCCGATATTCCGTATTCGCCACAACCTCAAAGAAATGAAACGATATCGAAGTTGAAAGGATCTACTCGCGGCAGATACCTAGGAACGTTTGATTCTTATCCTCATTACACTGCCTTCTGGCATTCAAGATATTCTATACTACTACCATATCACAATGGGTTTTCAAAGACTTTCCAATGGCCCTACCCGTTCTCTATTTACCAACCAATTGCCCCTCTATGATTTCCTAGCTCCAAGCTTGATCCATCTGCCTAGATCCTCTCGGAGAGTTCGCCCTCTATCGACTGCCCCGTCACGTCTGTCTTCTGCTCCCAATCCTCAAAATGCAGAAGAATTGCATACCTCAAATCCCTTTCACCCTCAACCGCGCGCCGGTGCCGAAGCGATTGCGCATACTTCTCCGAAGAACAAGCCCTTGACCCAAGCACAGAAGGACTTCCTGAGTAGCGCTGTAAGTCAGATCTATACCTTCGCGATATTCATACATTCTTCACGAGAATTGACCAATTGCTGACTATATACACCTCAGCTGCGCGTCAACCAAGCTGGAGAACTTGCTGCAACCTTAATATATACTGCACAAACACCCCCGATCGTAAATTCCCACCCACACCTCCGCCCCCTTATGCGCCGTATGTACGACCAAGAAGCCGGGCATTTCAAGACGTTCAATCACCTTCTCTCCCGACACCGCATCCGACCTACGGCTATGTACCCTGTCTGGTCTCTCGCAGCTAGTTTCCTCGGCTGGTCAACCGGTATCATGGGACGCGAAGTAGCTATGGCATGTACTGAAGCTGTCGAGACAGAAATTGGCACGCATTATAATGAGCAGGTACAAGTGTTACTTGAAATGGAGAAGGAGATGAAGGCGAGAGGGGAAGATATGGGCGAGGAGCTGAGAGAACTACTGAAGACGATTAGGAAGATTAGAGATGAAGAGTTGGAACATTTAGATCATGCAGTTGAAAATGACAGCAAGAAGGCTGTGCCGCATGAGCTGTTGACCGGGGTGATCAGAGCAGGGTGCAGAGGGGCGATATGGGTTAGTGAAAGAGTATAAGGGGGCGAGTGGGTTGTGATATCAAGTGAATGAGTCTAGAAAGGTTGAAATGCACGTGCTTTTCCTTATGTCACTTCAGTATTTGGTGGTGAAAACATCTCCTGTCCGTACAGGCAGACAGGCCTTTCCATGAAGCACTGCTTGAGTGATGCCTTGTCAGTTCTGTCGAGCGAACGTTGATACGTCATATACCACAATAATGCCTCTACGGGATGGATTAGCAACTTGCACTACGGCAAGAGTGAAGCTCTCCTGTGGTTGTAGCTGAACGTAAGAATGTGTGACAGTCAAATCTTTCATTCATGAACATAAGTATCGAAATTTTCTGTTCGCTCACCTCAAGTATACGGTGGTACCCAATCGTGCGCTAGCTAACATCTTAACATTCATCAATTCACCAGAGAAGAAGGCACCAATCAAGCGGGCCTTGTCTTAAGCACTTGATCTCTTGTCATCTCTCCCTCTTCTTCCTATTCTTTTGATATACCTCCTTCAACGATCACTATCACTATCACTAACACCATCTACTTATAGCCCGCATCATTAACAACCGGTACCCACTTACAAAACAATGACCACTATAGAACTCGAGCCTCACTCTCCTGCCCGTCTTGTCCCATCCTCCTCATCCTCCGCTTCCCTCTCCCCCGCTCCTTCCAGCCCCGAAGTCGACTCTCAAAACCACCCACCTCTCTCGCCTTTGTACATCATCGACAACACCAATCACAACACTAATGACAACACCAGCAACAACAATCCTAAACCCGACCTGGGCCACCCCGTCCTCTATTTCGCCGTCGGCAAAGACATGAACCCCGCCTACATGCGCGAGTTCTCGCCTTCCGGCCGCATCCTCGATGTCGCGCGTCTGGACAACTACGAATACATAATCGACGCAGTCATCGAAGAGCCCTGCGTATCACCCTGCAGTCGCGAAACCGAAGATGGACACAGCAGCCACGAAAGCCAAAGCGCCACCACGCACAAAGTCGTCTACGGCTTGCTCTACGAAATCGAGGAGCCCGCGCTGAGCAATCTACACGCCAGCTGGACGGGTCCTGATGGAGAAACGATGCAGATGGCGAAGGTAAGCGTGATGCGCATACGTGTGAATCGTAATCTGGGGTGGGGGCCCAGAAGGGATATGCATGAGGTGGGATGGGCGAGGGATGTGGCTGTTTTTGTGGGGAGCTTGGGGGAGGTGAATGTTGGGCTTGCTGAGGGGTGTAATGAGGAGGTGAATGTGGGGATTGTGCAGGGGTGTATTTGGGGAATTCCGGATCGCTGGGTTGAAGAGAATGTGAGGAGGTGGGTGAAGCGGCCAACGAGTAGACTTTTTTGGTGAAGGATAGGGGTGCTTGTATAGAGGGCTTAGGAGAGCTGAGGGATGGATAGTTGGGCCATTTTTAGAGAGGAATATAGTTGCTATGTATAACCATAATAATTTCGCATTTTAGCACAAATTCCATCGTCCCGATGCTGGTATCAGCCTATTTCTTCACATATCCATCTCAGAACTAGATGTTTTGAACTCTTACATTCGTTCATCTTGAGATATTGCCATTGGGCACATGTACGACTGAAAGCCACAAATAATAAGTGATGAACTAAAACTGCTCAAATCTTCGACTGGCCAGTGACTTCAACACCTGACTTCCCCGCCAAAGTATCATTGACAAACTTCACCGTATCCTTCATCATCTCATCACTAAACGCATGTCCCACATCAGCATAAACATTATCCTCCAAATAAACATCCCCATCCTTATACCAACCACCTGTAGCATTCTTGAGGAACTGCAAGAAGGGTTCCGAACAATGGTAAGGCACAAGTTTATCAATGCCTCCAGAACACACCAGAATCCTCTTTCTGCGGATCTTTTGGTCGAGAATTGTGCGGATGCGCTTTTGCTCGCTTTCTGATGGGTTGGCAGAGATTTCGGAGGTCCCAAAGATGAGACCTTTTGGGTCCCATTTCTTGACGCTGTCGATGAGGGCGAGGGGGAAGTCTTTGCTGCCAAGGAAGGAGGCGCCATTGGAGGACATGTAGGTTTGTAGTTTAGATAGTCGGGCTCGGTCGGTCATTGAGCCTTTGGTAGTTAGTATTGGTACTTGGAAGAATGGTTATTGTGCGGTAGTGCATTAGAAGACTTTAAGGCTCGTGATTTACGAAAAAGACGCTACATCTGATACTACACTTTCCTGTGTAAATCTTCGGGAGTTAAACTTAAAAGATTATTCTGCGAGATAATCAAGACTTCAGAATGTCCGAGTATCATTGTTTAAGCTTAGTCCAGACTTTGTGACTTGCTCTGAGATTGTTTGTGGATTTTGGTATGCTATTTTCACATAGATCGCGAGCAGGGTAGAAGGTATGTAATATGGTACTCACGCATGTAATCGGGACAGCCAATAATCACAACACCAGCAGTGACTCTGGGATCAGCAAAGAGGACTTGCCATGCAGCATGACCGCCAAGAGAGATGCCCAGGACAAGATGCTGTTTGATGGGTGGCGAGTCTGCGGTATTGAAGACGTAAGAAGGGAGATGGTCAATCAATAGACTTGTATCCATAGCAGTCCCGTGAAATATACTACCAGACATCAGATATCGAAAGCACGGCGACGCAGGGTTACTCACCCGAACATATCCTGCGCATGGCTCTCATTACCAGATCTCCAGGTTTCATTTGCAAGAGGAATGACTTCCCTAGTGCCATGATTCCTCTGGTCGAATGCAACAGCGATCAGTCCCACATTTTGGTTGGCTTTCGATTGCTTGTTCCATTCATGGATGCAATTTGATGCTACAGTTTCCATGATCTTTTTGGTCTGCAGCCTCGGATGGAGCAGCCAGAGGCATGATATGGAAGTACATTTTGTGGGGACTTCTTCCAAGCCATAAACAGTAGTGAGAATACCGGCGATATGAAAGGTCTTCTCAGACACGGAGGGAGCTGCCTTGGAGCTGTTTTCAAGAGGGTTTGGAGTGGCCATGATGTTGGATTAGTTGTAAGACTTAGCAAAATTGAATGCAGAACCGTTGACCGGATGTGTACCGAATTATAACCTTACCGAAGCCGAGAAGAATTTGGTGCCAGCGAGGTGGGGCAGAGAGCGGTACGAGTGGCGCGCTCCAATGCAAGAGGGCGAGATCTTTCGTAAGCTGTTCTGACCCATCAAGCTTCCAGAAAACCGAATAGGGGTCTAGAAATATGGGCTCTGGTAGGATCTTCGGCCACCCCCCGTCAATATCATGGGATGTTGTGTGTGCTCCGTCGTTGTCAGGTAAGAATCCCCATTTAAGATGCATGCGAAATTGGCTGTACCATACTTCATCCATAGTCCATAGCTTATCACATGGCCGGCCTATGGCACTCCGTACATACTATGTACTTTTGTACCACATAGGAGCAAAAAGCAGCATCACGATTTCATTCTTTGGAAACTATTCGCAGCTTGCGACCTGCTTACGGTGCCGGTTTTTGTTCTTCTCAAACTAGGTAATATCGAGCCTAAAGCAATCTAAGGACCGTGGATCTCAAACTCCACCACCAGGACGCCATTTGCCATTTGCCATTTGCCTGGACCGCCCATTACTTCGTACACGATCATCAACCAATTGAGAATCCAAGGGATACAAAGTCAGGCGACGATTGGAATTGCTCATTATGATATTTGGAGGATACCTTTAGCATCACCAATTTGTCCCTCTTGGACGAATCTTGTCAACGGGAATTTCCTCAATTGGGGCTTCGTCGAATCCCGAGTTTAGAAGCTTACTATGGCATCAAGCACAGGAGGCTCAATTTCTCCAACTACACGCACTCCGCGCTCGCAATCACCTGCGAATATACATTTAAATGGATCGGCAGATGCACAAGCGGCCGGGATACGAACTGTGAACTCTGGCAAGCTGGAAACCTCCCACAGTGCTCCTCTACCATCGACAAACTCGATTGGAAAGGCGAGCAACCTACCGAATGAAGCGACTGATTATTTGACCGGCGGTGTATCGCACCATTCACTCATCGAGCCCAGGTTCGACTCTAACAACGCCGAATCGTCTACGAAGCAACCTGCACCCAAGCCCTTTTCGAGCCCGCCCGTCTCTTTCCCGCACGATACGGCAGTCAATGGCACTGCCACACCGCCTGGCAGACGTAGTGTATCATTTGCACGAGATGCGTCGGTGGAACCATTTTCTTCGAGAACGGATTCATGGGGGGTGGAGGACGCCGATACACCAGGGAGGAGAGGTCAATCGTTGATGTCGAAATTGAAGGCATTGGCTACTACAAATGGGATACAAACGCATGCCAGAAGTTCAAGCAACCCTTCGAATACATTTGATGAATCAACTGGCGTAACGCCTCATCCTTCGAATATCCCACATACACTGGAAGAAGAAGGCAGCGATGCTGATGCAGAGGAGACTGCAGATGAAGGGTCCTCGAATAATGTGATCCGCAATAAGAAGAAGCGAAGGGTACGAAGACCACAAGAGGGCGGCAGCAGCACGGTCCCAAACACACCACGTATCCGTGCTCCTGGGCCTGCGGACTCCCCCAGTGGAACCCGATCGTTCTTCCTTGGCCGACGTGCAACCGATGGATCTCTGGAGGCAAGAGGGCATTTGTCCGAGGGTGAAGGACGTGACAGATTCGCTGGAGCAAGCGCGTGGAGACGTGGAAGTTCTTGGATGAATAATCGCGGATTGGGAATCACGGACTCAGGCCAACAAGAAGTGGACGGTGCCAGATCAAAAAGACCTAGCCAGTTTAGGAGAATGACGGGACTTGGTGGCCAGAGTGAAGGAGAATCGCAGACGCCAAGAAGACCTCTATTCTCAGGAGAAAGGGCCAGTACCTTTGGGGCTCAAAGATGGCGCATGCTAAAACATAGCTTGAAGTTATTGGGGCAGAGAAAGGAAGAGCACAGGGTAGATTATTTGAAGTCTGCTGAGCTCATGGCTGAGTTGCGAGCTGGGGCGCCAGCAGCGCTCATGCTTGCTAGTATGATACAACGGGATGAGCATGGAAACAAACGAATTCCAGTCTTACTCGAACAGCTTAAACTTTCGATCACGGATAGCAAGCCCATGGATGATGACGCTGATGATTCCGAGAGGCATCTTGTATTCCGAATTGAACTCGAATATGGTAGCGGTCTAAATCGAATGAAGTGGGTGATTCACAGGTCACTCCGTGATTTCGCAAACTTGCATTTACGTTACAAGCTTCAAGGTAGCAGTGATAAATACCTAAGAAGCGATGTTGACGCAAGACCGAAGCAGCCGCGCTTCCCCAAGTCAGCGTTTCCGTACTTCAGAGGCGTCCGAGGACTAGGGGAGAGTGACGAAGATGAGGCAGATAATATCCGTATCGACGAGACTGCAGCTGAAGCAACGCAGAGTGAAACAGAGCGAAAGCGGAAGAAGAGACGGCCATCTTTCAGCGCTAATCGAAAAAGCTCTCGTGTTTTAGGAGTAGATACGAGCGCGAGCGTTACTCTCAATGCAGAAAAGCAAAAGAGGATCTACAATGAGCGTCAACGAAGGCGCCTGGAGCAGTATCTTCAAGAGATGATTCGATGGCTCATCTTCAGACCTGAAAGTAACAGGCTGTGCCGATTCTTGGAGCTTTCTTCGATGGGAGTACGGTTGGCTGCTGAGGGCAGCTATCATGGGAAAGAAGGTTACTTGGTCATCCAGTCTTCTAAAGGCCTGGATGTGCGAAGAATTCTTACTCCACAGAATGTCTTTGCACGTCACTCTCCTAAATGGTTCTTGGTCAGACACAGCTACGTTGTTTGTGTAGAATCACCTGAAAACATGCATATATACGATGTCTATCTAGTGGATGAGAAATTCGAGATACAGAAGAAGAGGAAGAAGATCTCTGACATGGGTCGAAAAGGAAAGGAGAAGGAGAAGGAGAAGGACAAACAAGGGGATATATCGCAGCTAGAAAGATCAACAAAGCACCCGCAGCACCACAGTCTAAAATTGCAAAATTCCGAGCGCAAAATAAAGCTACTCGCGAAAAATGAGCGTCAGCTCAGGCAATTCGAGGACTCGATAAAATACATGGTGAGCAATACACCGTGGTCGAAAACGCATCGCTTCGGCAGTTTTGCGCCGGTAAGAACTGGAGTTGTTGCTCAGTGGCTTGTAGATGGTCGTGATTACATGTGGAATGTTTCTCGCGCGATCAACGAGGCTAAAGATGTGGTTTATATCCATGATTGGTGGTTGAGTCCTCAACTATACATGAGAAGACCAGCAGCCATTAGTCAGAAATGGCGACTGGACCGATTACTTCAGAAGAAAGCAAGAGAAGGTGTGAAGGTGTTCATCATTATCTACAGGAACGTCGAGGCAGCCATTCCCATTGACTCTGAATTCACGAAATTCTCCATGCTTGACTTGCATCCGAACATTTTCGTTCAACGATCGCCTAATCAGTTCAAGAAGAACCAATTCTTCTTCGCACATCATGAGAAGATTTGCATTGTAGATCACACTGTAGCTTTTGTTGGAGGTATTGACCTCTGCTTCGGTCGTTGGGATACGCCTCAACATTCGGTGGTTGATGATAAGCCTACCGGATTTGAACAATCAGATTTGCCCAAGGATGCCGACCATTGTCAACTCTGGCCAGGAAAAGATTACTCGAATCCACGTGTACAAGATTTCTACAAGCTATCTGAGCCCTACGCAGAAATGTATGATCGTACAAAGACACCTCGTATGCCTTGGCACGATGTTGCTATGCAGATTGTCGGTCAGCCCGCTCGGGATTTGACCAGGCATTTTGTGCAAAGATGGAACTATGTGCTCAGAGGCCGAACACCTACCCGACCAACCCCTTTCCTCCTTCCTCCACCAGATTACAACAAAGCTGAACTAGAAGAACTTGGACTTACTGGTACCTGCGAAGTACAGATATTGCGTTCCGCTTCCGATTGGTCCTTGGGTCTCATGGAAACTGAACACAGTATCATGAATGCTTATTGTAAGATGATTGAGGAGTCTGACCATTTCGTCTACATGGAGAACCAGTTCTTTATTACTAGCTGCGAGACGATGAACGTCAAAATAGTTAACAAGATTGGTGATGCTATTGTGGAGCGCGCTATCCGTGCCCATCGGAATGGCGAGAGCTGGCGCTGTGTTATCTTGATTCCTCTTATGCCAGGTTTCCAGAATACGGTTGATGAACCAGAGGGAACTAGTGTTCGTTTGATTATGCAATGCCAGTTCCGGTCTATTTGTCGTGGCGAGGGATCCATATTTGGCAGACTAAGAACTGCAGGTATTGAGCCTGAAGACTACGTTCAGTTCTACAGTTTGAGAACATGGGGTCGCATTGGTCCTAAGAAGATGATCGTTACAGAACAACTGTACATTCACGCCAAGGTCATCATCGTGGACGATAGAATTGCTTTGATTGGCTCTGCTAATATCAACGAGAGATCCATGCTGGGTAACAGAGATTCTGAAACCGCTGCGGTTGTTCGAGACACTGATATGTTGTGGTCAACTATGGATGGCAAGCCATATCTTGTTGGAAGGTTCGCCCATGAGCTGCGTATGCGTCTCATGCGAGAACATTTGGGTCTTGATGTGGATGAAGTCATGGAAGAAGAGAAGCGTAACGAGTTGGACCGTGAAGAGGAAGAGTTCAGAACGAAAATGGATGAAGTATATGACGAGTCGGAAGAGAGCGACAACGAGCCCTCGGCTAGCAATGATATTTCAAATGATCCCGGCACCCGAGTTTTTAATGATGAGAATTTGCGGAGCTTCAATCATGGTGTGGATTGGGAACAAGCTGGTAATCCCAACTTGCAAAGCAGTAGATTCAAGCCCCTCACCGTGGACAAGAGGGTCACAGATAATGCTGCGCATGCTGCCGATGTTGAAGGCGACGGAGTGGATAAATTGAACCTGCTTGCCAAAACCGGCCAAACTAGAGGCAGGGACTCTATTCTCACCGAAAACGGACGCGAAGTCTTGATCTCTGATATCGCTGCTGAAGGCAGAGGTACCCTTAGTCAACCCAAAAGGCCGCATAGACGCTCATCTCCCGCCCAAAGACGCAGTAGCCATGACAGCGGCAACGGCTATAGCGGCTTACCACCAATGCCATATCTGCCAAGAAGAACAACTGAACAACTTGGTTTGGTCCAGCTCTCACAGCTACCTGCGCTGCCTGTGGTTGATGACACTGATATCGGTGGCCCACCTATCACGATTGATGCTAGCGGGCACCCGACTGTCAAGCCATTCAATCCTTTGACGGCAGACATTAAGATGGCACGTGTTGACAAGGATTGTATGCGTGATCCCTTGAACGAAACTTTCGCAGAAGAGACTTGGCGACAGATTGCTGAAAATAACACTAAGATCTATCGAAGAATCTTCAGATGCAATCCGGACAATGAAGTGTCCAATTGGCACGAGTACACAGAATTTGTTGCCTATGCGGAAAGATTTGTACAAGCACAAGGAGGTGCTAAAACCAATGAACGCGAAGGGCAAGAATCGCACAGCAGACATGGACCTCCTGGCTCTAGCAATGTACCAGCCGGAGCCCATCTCGTCAACGAGAAGGCCAAGGGCGTTGGACTGTCCCAGACCAACAGTCACCCCCTGGGTACAGCATCGGAATGGGCAGCAAGGGCTAATGCCGAACATGATGCACGTGCGGATACTTCAGATGGAACTGCCAGTCGCATGGGTCAATATGACGGTAATGATGAGAAGGCAGCTGCCCGTGATGAGTTTGTATCACCCGTTGGCCCCACTGGAGAAGAAGCGTTCCCCGCTCTTGATCCCACAATTGTTGTTACAAACGCTGGTGCACAAGGCTCTAACCGTAAAACTACATTTTCTGCTACTCCTACCCCTACGGAAAAGAGCACAAACAACCCAAGCATGAATGCGGTCGGATCGGTCAAGAAGCGCCGCCGGGGTACTACTAAAGGTAGTCGTAAGGGCTTTTCGGGAAGTGATGATTTACTTAGTAGCAACGATGTTGAGGATCTTTTAAGTATGATTCAAGGTCACCTGGTGGCTTTCCCGTATGACTGGTTGGTCAAGGAGGAGTTGAACTCGAACTGGCTCTACCAGGTCGATCAGGTTGCACCGCTTCAAATTTAGTAAGTTTTCTGTTCTTTCTTCCGGGTAATCCAAACCTTCATAAAATATATACTAACGTACCTTAGTAATTAATCATTTAATCGGCCTGTTGATGCCAACTTTTGTATATTGTGCCCCTCTTTCATTTGTCTGTACAGCTGAAGATATCATCACAGATGGAGATACATTGGCGGCGTTTTTGTGCTTGTAGAGAAAAGTAACGTTGAAGTCGGTCATTTTATCGTATAGAGAGGAGGAGAAGAGGAGAAGAGGGATTTTACTGTTTTTGTCGATTGATCAGCGATCTTATCATTGTAAAGAAATAAGTAGGATGGAAAAAGAACGAGTGAAATTCAGTATGCATAACTTAGATTAATCGAACTGTATCATTAAGATGTGAGTGGCTCTTATGGTAGTTTTGCTGGTCTTATGCATCCAGGAACTTGATTCATTTTTGTGAGTTGTCAGTTCTTGTCTCATCAACTCTACTGTACATTCTTAAGATTGCCCGTCACATCTTCTCCCAAGGTTGTTCCGCCTCTTCTACTAAAACTTCTTCTCTAACCAGCACTTCATATCCCGCCCAATCCTCCCTTGGACAATCACTCACATATTCAACCCACTCAGTCTTCACCCTACTGCTCCTCCTCTCTTCCTCACTCCCAAACAACCCTCTTTCCCTCACCCTCCTTTCCCTACCCTCCCTCCCCTCTCCCTCATCATTCACCCACCCATCACACCCCCAATCCCTCGCATCTCTCTTCCCCCTCAACTCCCTCCCCACCCCACGCATATCCCCCCTCCAAACCTCAAACCCACCCCTCCTCTCCCCCTCCCTCGTCCTCTCCGCACGCTCAAAATCCCATTCCTCACTCCCGGAACTCATATACCCCGGATCCATCCCCTCGACCATAACACGTCCCTCTAAACGCAGCGCTTTTGCGTGCAGAGACTCCATTCTCGAGCGCTTGAATGCGAATCCGACGACGCTGATGCGTTGTGGCCAGGAACTAGTGTGCTGGTGAAAGAGGAGTAGGCTAAGCAGGAGGTTCTGGTAGCTGTCCAGGGCGCGTTCTTCTAGGAGGACGGCTCCGGGTTTGGTTTCTGCTGGGCTATCGGTGCTGGCTAGATCGTTGGGTGAGAGTAGACCGAGTGAGAGTGCAGCATGGTAATAAGAGCGGGCTTCGCTGAGGTTTTGAGGGGAGAGGCGGTGGGTGGTGCCGCCGGAGATGATTAAAATTGCAGTGTTGGAAGAGGAGGAGGGAGGGTTTTCTTGGCGGAGGAGAGATATGCTGTGTTGAATGTGTTGGATGAAAGTGTGCTGTTCGCCGGCTTGAAAGGGTTGGAGCAGCCAGTTGGAGGGGTATGAGCATTCGTGTGGTGGAGTTTGGGGAGTGCCGGTGTAGATTGCATGGCAGGGGACGAGAATGAGATGGGTGGGTGAAAGGTTGGAATTGTCTGTGGGTATAGTGGCAGGGGAAGGCATTGTGGTTGAGATTTTTGGGAGGATTGGATGATCTAGGAACAGAATTGAGCAGTGTTTGGTAAGTGATATCTACCATTTAACCTTACCGTCTATGTGTGTAATGTGGTTTTTCGGTCATGAGTATAGTCAATGCCAAATCAGAGCCGCAGGCAGGAAGCTGCGGAGAACATGAGATCCTAGGACAATTGAGGTCAGTAGCTACCAATCGTTTTACAACATTTCATTATCCTTGCAAAGACTAAGGGGCAGACGACGCTGCCACACGAGAGTGACGAGGTATCAAATAGAAGTGCAGTCTAGATGAGAATTGGGGGGTGAAATTATCACAACTTGTTATTCGCCAGCCACTTTTATACTTGTACGGTCCTCGGCTCCACCAAAATGCAAGAAATGAGCCACAAATTAGGTAAGCCATAGCCACTAGCGAACGAGGCTAATGTTTTAGCAAAGGAGAAGTCCTTGGGACAATCAGCGGCTGAATTTATCCTCATTATCTATAACTTATTCTATCTTCAACCTTCAATTCACCACACAACTCAATCCCAGAACTGTTCCACCATATATTCCGAAAATTATACCATTGCAGAGCTTATAGGCAGTCTTTATACAGCAAGAGACTTCATCTCTAATTGATTCTTTCACGCGCTTCACCATACAACGGCAATCATTTGGATAATTTAAACTTCTCGTCGAGTATTACGCGATTTCCCGAGTTGCCATCTCACCGTCGATACTTACTTACCTCGAACGCTTTCGTCCTTGTGCAAAATCTACTTTGATTTTCTAAAAAGCTGGAACATACAATTGAGATAAATTCAACTTGACAGAACGATTAATTACAATGGCGGATATCGATGACGAACTTCTCGCTCTTGCCGGTGACGATTCTTCGGGAGATGAGCAAAATGGAACGAACGAAGGAAGATTAAGTTCTTCTCCAGACCGAAATGCTACAACGAAAGGCTCGGCCAAGAAGGGAGGAAAGAAGCAAGGTAGACGGAATGACGACTCAGAGGAAGAGGGTGAAGCGTGAGTTCCCCTCTTTATTTCCATGACGATCGTTTTTCATGCCATATTGTTTTGTCTCGGCGCAGGAGCGCGCATTGGCCAGCAATTTCACGTCCTGCCAAATAGGCCACCTCGCTGATGATAATGCGCCCCAGCTCTTCTGGCGATGAATCTGTCCATTCAGAACGATCGGCGCCGATGGATGAATCCGACTCCGACTCTGATGGCGGTGATTTCCAGGATGATGTCGACCGGTATCCTCTCGAGGGAAAGTTTATGAACGCCGCCGACAAGGCAGCTGTTATGGCTATGACGGAAGTAGAGCGCGAGCAGGTCCTCGCCGAACGTGCCCACGAAATCGAAAGAGACCGTCAAAACCGAGCGCTCCGACAACTCTTGAGCGCTCGTGATGCCGAGAACAAGAGGGCGGACAAGAAGCGTAAAGCTGGTTCGGCGGAACTCGATGACAACCATCGCAAGACATCTCGACAGCGCACCAAACTTGGTGGTGGGAAAGTTGGAGAAGCAAGTACTGGTATCGACAGCTTGAAGCGAGCGCGAGCCGAGAAGAACGATCGACAAAGGCGTCGCGATGAAGATAAAGAGCGTCATAGGGATAGTCGACGGGACGCTCATGATGATTCCTCGGATGCCGATGCCGATGGGGATAGCGAAGTGGAATGGGATGCTGGAAAGTCAAAGAAGAAGTCCGCCTCTCCAGACTACCGTGATGCCGAGCCTGCAATTCTTTACGATATCGAGAGGGTCCGTGTTGGCAGAAGTCGATTCGCTCTAGTCTGTTTCTACCCCGGTTTTGAAGAGGCAATTACCGGGACCTTCGTTCGAATTAGCATTGGAATCGATAAAGAGACAAACCAGAATCTCTATCGTATGGGGTTGGTCAAAGGCAAGTGGATCTTGAGGGCGATGAAGGATTTAATTCTAACTCAGCCATAGGTTTCAAGACCGAGAAGCCATACGCTATGGTCTCCGCAAATGGAAAACCATTCCAAACCGACCAATATGTCATTGCTGCTCATGGAAAGGCCGAGAGATCGTGGCCTTTCATTGCTTGTTCAGATTCACGATTTACAGAGGTGTGTAACCATGGAGTTGTTCTGGGGCGAATGAATGACTAACTAGATATAGGCTGAATGGCAACGCTACAAGTCAAGCTGTCTTCAAGACGGAGTGCCTATTCCAACGAAACCCAAACTTATGGCTAAATGCGCGGATATCAATGCTCTAGTGAACCGCAAGTGGACCGAACAGGAACTACAGGAGAAACTGAAAAGGTCTGGCGCATTGGCCGCCAAACATGCACCCCTGGAGCGAAACCGTCTTATCAATGCTATCAAGGAAGCAAAGGCTCAAGGAAACACCGAAAGAGCGGAAAAGTACCAAGCTGAACTTGACGCACTCGATGGACCAAAACTCGCATATAGTACAAGCATGCGTCCATCACCCAAAAAGAAGGTGCAAACTCAACAAGACCGACTCGCCCTCCTAAACAAAATCAATCGTCGCAAGAACATCGAAGAAGTTCGCCAAGCGCAAATCAACGAGCGTCGCGCCGCCAGACAAGCCGAAGCCGCAGTAGCTCGCGGCGAAGAACCTATCGACGGCGACCATTCTAGACGTATCAAGACCCGTGCTAAGTTCAAGCACGATGTCAACAACAAGGATAGCGACAAGAGCGCAACCGCGACCCCAAGTACAAACACCCCGACGTTGGAAGCGAAGAAGGATGTTACACCGCTGCCGCAGTTCACGTCGTTACAGACGACGAATGGTGGGGTACCCGGGTTTAGGAGGCCATTGATGGATGATGAGATTATTGCTTCGATTGATTTGGGGATTGATGATAATTTGGAGATTTAGGGAAGCGTGGAGAAAGGAAAGGGATGTTTACAGGCGGGGTATAACGGATTTATGATGGGGAGATGAAGATGGGGAGATGAAGATGGGGAGATGAAGATGGGGAGAGGTTGAGGTGCAAATCGTTTGGACGAGAGGGAAGGACTTAGAATCATAAATTAAATTTTGGAGATAATCAAAAAGGTTAACCTTGTCTTCCACTTCTATCCTCGAATAGCTGTCGGTTCTCGTCATGGACTCGTGGAATTTTGATTCCTTTGTACTTTATTTTTATAGGCCGCAGCGTGGCATGATCGGCGGATAGTATATTATGGATAAGTTATGCAGGAAGATTTATGTTACAAGATCATTTAAGGTTTTGCTTTTTGGTATATTGTAATTAAGTTAGCAGGTGTATGTGTGTATAATTTAGAGATACAAAAGCAGACTATGAGTTTGAATAGCGGCTACATTGAAACATCTATACAACGACAAAGGTCCTTAGAGCTCGTCCGTCTTTTAATCCTATGGTGCTATGCCGGACTACGTTATGCGTAGAACTCGGCGCCTTCTTTCCAGTGCTTGAGGAAATACTAGATAGGAGGAAGTTATGTTAGTGTATGCTTCTTTTTTTTAATTCATGGATTTTGAAGCAAGCGAAAGCTTTTTGTTTGGTGGGGGCGGGAAGGAAAGGTATGAGGAAAGGGATAATAATAAAAAAAACATACCTCTTTATCATGGCCCAAGATAATATTCGCTTTCGTGCGCTTCACAAGGCTCTTGATGCGCTGATGCGATTGTATCCAGTCGTTGTGGTCGCGTAGTAGCCACTGTATTCACATAACTTGTTAACTCATCGGCTCTACTTATCCATTTATACCCCCATCTCTCCAAACCAACTCCTCGACGTTAGAAAACCGTCACCATGAACTCCCCTCTAATATTCCAAGCCCGCAAATCAGAACGAATTAAAAGAAACTTACACCCTGCGGTATAGCCTCCTCCCAGTTCTCCCTCACATGATACATATCGCTAGTAAAGATCCATGTTCCGGATTCGAGGAGGTTCACCTGCATGATGGCAAGCCCGGGGGTGTGGCCTGGAGAGAGGTGGAGAGTTATGCCTGTGGTGAATTCCCAGGTGCTGGAGGACCAGGTTTGCCAGTTGAGGTCGAAGTTTAGGTAGTGCGGGAGGTAGACGCCGGGGTCGGATTTGGTGGCGATGGTGTGGTAGGCGTGTTTTACTGTGGATAGCGGTTAGTAGGAAATGCTTGCGAAGCATGGGGTAGGGGAGGAAGCTGGGGATAAAGACTTAGGGGGCGGGGCAAAAAGAAAGTGGATAGGCGAAGGGGGCGGGGCGGAAAGAAAGTGGATAGGCGAAGGAGGTGGGGATGGAACGTACATTCAATCTCGTGCACATAGATCGGGACGTCAGTTCCCTTGAAGTTCTCCAATCCTCCAGCATGATCGAGGTGAAGATGTCCCATAATGACAGCCTTCACATCTTTGATATCATTTCCAGTGGCAGCAATTGCCGCAGGAAGTCTGTTTACCTTGTCAGTCCGTACATCATAATTTACTTCTCCCCATCTTCGCTTTTACTCGCGTGGAAACCAGAAGCAGAGAGAAATAAACATACTCATGCTCGGGCGAAAAGTCAACCCTGTTAAACAGATCATTCAAAGGCGCTCCCCATACTCGGGGATAATCATGCCCAGAACCCGTTTCGTAAAGAATCAGTCCTTCGGTTGGGTGAGACATGAGAATAGAGATCATCACGAGTTCACGGCGCTCGTTTGTGGGATTGGGGTTGCTGTGGGAAGAACCGCCGGCCTAGGAATGATGTGAGACTAGATGTTTGATATTAGAGGAGAGGAATAAGACTTACACCGCGAACCATATGGCCAATGTCTACTTCCATAGCACCAAGATTGAGAAGCTGGTGAGGAGGTGTAAGTCAGTATTTGGGAAGTTGATACTCTAGGTAGGAGTTGTTACCCATAGTTTTGTTCCCTAAGTTCGGAGGGTCGTTAGTGATATGCTTTTCACTGCCAGAAGAACTGGACGACAGGTGTCAGACTTACTGGAGGGGTCTTGACGAGACTATCTAGTGATATTGGAAACTGTAATTGAGAAGACATCGTGATTGGGTGAAAGAAGTCGCACTTTTGCTTGCACTGGGATGATACTGAAAATGGTCCATTCTAAGGCAGGAAACATACAACTTTATATACTCATGCTCGAATACATAAATGAAGCTGAAGCATGCAATCAAACTATATTATCAAGCATAGAGCACGAAGCAAGAGGCAAGAAATCTCACGGTCGGAAGGACGTTACACCATTTTGGTGATTACTCTTCAACTCAGTAGAAATTTATGTCCGCACAGTTGGTAAGACGCTTCGGAAACCGATTTCATTCTACAGCAGGAGCCCGAAATGGAAAAGCTGCGGAGTATCTCCTCAGTACCTTGGTCATTTTCGAGTCTCCGAGTGGAGTTCCGAGTGGAGTTCCGAGTTGATGTGGTAAGATTGGCCATGGAGGAAGCGCAAGTGTAGAGTTACAAATCATACCGTTGCAGAAGTACTGTCGAATAATACTTTGATTAATAACCAAGTGGCATGACAACTTAGCCACGATTTAACCGAAACCTAGTCGGAACGACAGAAATGACGAACGACATGAAAAGCATCAGTACATCGCTTATGAAACCAGGTCTTGGCGCAGAAGTGTAACCTTACCACCTCATAGGGGAGGCACCATTTGAGGATTTACCAAGGATGGCGGAGGAGAGAATCAGGAGGGGTGATATTGCGCCATTGGCCTCGCCAGCGTCACAGCGATCAAGGGACTTAGTTCAGCCGGTATGTTCTGCTACTCACTCAAATATTCATTGCCTAATGTCTGAGCTAATTTCAAACAACAGTTGTTGTAACTTGACCCTAACAAACGTATTTCTTTCGATGATATTCTGTGCCATCCATGGATCACGCAGAAATGCAATACATGAATACAGTAGAGGAAGCTGCAATTAGCATATTTGCACCCTTCAAAGAAGCCTTGAGTCAAACCGTGACGCTTCGCTATCAATATTTATGTTGAGGTCGCGAATCCTCCATGCTATGCTGTAAGTCTAGGTAGTCCGTCATTTCATCGAACGCGCCATGATGTCGAATGACGAACCTACTGGTGATATCTACTTATTTCTCATCAGTAGAGAGAGCAGGATCAAAGCTAATAGCTAAGTATATACCTTTTTACAGCAGAGATTGTCGACCTTTAACTTTCAGCCTGCATATTCTTATTAATTCCATAGCTACAATCTATACTAAGCCAATTTGAGATTTATATTCCCGAATGGCACCTAACTGACGGACGTGACATAAGCTTATGGACGTTTGACAACCCTGCGCTATGTAAGATTCTTACTTGCACTCATGATTTCTTGTATACTTAGGTGGTGAATCCATTATTCTAAATACTTTTACAACTCAACTTCCCGCCCCAAATAAACCGCTCCTCTGTCAAATAAACCCCACCATCCCCCCCAACAACTTTACCGCCCACCCTGCCGCCTCCCAAAACCCATACAAAAACCAACACCCAAACGCATTAGTCTTGAACATACTTATCTTCCCCCACTTCAACACCCCTCTCTCCCACTCCTCCATCGTAATCTCACCCTTAAACACCCTCTCCAAAAGCAACGCCTGCACCGCGCTCTGCGTCGTGCTGAGCGCCATATGCGGACGCAGGAGATTCAGTGCTTCCCCAGCAATCAGCACTTTCCCATCAAGCGCGATGGCGCGCGGGCATGATGCGTCATGGATGGCTGTGATGAAGGGGTGGGTCGTTTTGCGGATGAGTTCCGCGAAGGGGGCACACATTACGCGGTCTGAGAGAGATACGTAGGTGGACCAGGCGGTGGGGTTCATAGCGCCGACGGGGAGGGTGCTGCGGTGGAGGGTGCCGGAGACGTCGGTCATGATTTCGGTGAAGGCGGGGGAGGAGGCCGGGAGTGGGTGGTACCATACCCAGTTATAGCGGCGGTGGCCAGGTTCTAGGGAGCCGTTTGTGCCGGGGATGATGTAGCTGAGATTCGGTTAGCATGTGATCTTTACCAGCAGAGGAGATATCATTTTTGCTTTTCTTCCCCTCGCCTTTGGAATAAAGAATAGTTGTACGCACTGCAAAATATACCCTCCCTTGAAAGAATAATACGTCAAATTCGGATCAAAAACCTTCTTCGCCTCCTCCGAAACCTCCGCTTCAGGAACCGTTCCACGAAACGCTACATAACCCACATACTTGCGCTCCACGTCCGGGAACAGCTTCGCGCGTACCGAGGAGTTAGCGCCATCCGCCAAAATCACCAGATCAGCCCTACGAGTGCCTTCTTTCCCACCATCCTTCAGATCCCGATACGTGATCTCGACCGCTTCGTCGTCGTCATGCACCCGAGTCACACTCACGACCTGTTTCCCCGCATCAAAAACCGCACTTCCATAATTTGATTTCTCGCCTGCCACAACCGGCGGCTCGGGATAGAACTCGCTTGCGAATCCATCGAAGTTGGCGCGCAGACGGTGGTAGATGACTGCCCAGGACGTCATCTGGAGGGGCCTATTAATGCGGCGTTTGACGGTGGCATTGGGACCTAGGAACTGCACACTAGGGCTGTGGATGGACCAGGGGGATGAGATCTGGTCGTGGCGCGCCATGTACTCTTCGAATTGCGGGTGCGTGGTGATGCCGGCGGCGAGGTCGGCACGCACGGATTGCGTGTTCTGCTCAAAGATGTGCACGTGGTGGCCGAGGTTTCTGAGGACCACGCCGTGCATGAGGCCG
Organism: Clarireedia aff. paspali H2; assembly: GCA_026770245.1. Taxonomy (NCBI): domain Eukaryota; kingdom Fungi; phylum Ascomycota; class Leotiomycetes; order Helotiales; family Rutstroemiaceae; genus Clarireedia; species Clarireedia aff. paspali H2. The sequence continues at coordinate 101,033 of JAJCXA010000103.1, forward strand.
GTGTTGGAACCGCCGATCTATAGGGCGTGAGTTGGGAGATTTTGTGCATTTTTGGATTGGGATGATTGGGAGGATAAGATAGGCTAAGGGGGTTGAGGTGGATGAGTGCGGGTATTCTTGACCTATGAGGTCTGATAAGGAAGTTATGAAAGTGGGACTCACGATAACGATATTTTTGGGCGACGAGCTCATTGTCATTGACATGATGGGTTTATTGCGCCTCTTGCGCTGCGTAAAGCTAAGATGATTGATTGGGAAGTGGATACGATGAAGTCGCAGAGGAAAAAGACAAGAGGGAAAAAAATAGTTTGTCTAAAAGATAGGATAATGAGCGAAGACCAGATTAGAGGAATGAGAGAAATTTTCACTCTCTCCTGTATATAAATAGAGCTACTACATGCGACTGGACTGTGCTGCTGAGAGCTCCTCATACTTGGACCCAGAATAATGTTTATTAAGAGTGCTACTGCAGGTATCGATGCAGATCATCCGGGATCCTTCTGCACAATCAGGCCTTACTACAAAATCGGTAGAAAGAATATTATCTACTTAGTAGCCGGGATAACAAAGGTTAATACGTATACCCTGGTTACTGTTACTGTAATATTCCACATAATTGTAGAATCTTGACGATATGATTCGACAAGACCCCCCTTGTTGATAGAATACCCTTTGTTTCCCCGGTTACTACTACAGTATGTATAAGCTAAGGCGTAGCCGCGCTAGACCCACCAGTTCGTAATGTGATATCAATGCAGCTATCGCTAATTGAGGAAAGATGGCTGTGTAGATGGATGTATCCTTGGTGCCAAATTGATTCCAAGAATACCTGCTGCAACATGGTGTCAGGCAGCTGCTTAACCATTTGTTGTTTATTCAACGTGCTACATGAGATACATGAGCCGTGTAGCCGGGAGAAAAGTGAGGTGGGATGGCAGCTGAGTTTACTAGAGGCGCGAGCCTACTCGGTGCGTGCATCCAAGGTGGGCCCCCCACCACCACCGAGAACTAGTAGAGCCGTAAAGTGGGAGGATCCTGGGGTTTACCGCAAAAATCTGCCTATCACTAAGGATCTTTAGCTCCCACAATTCTTACGGCTCGCTCTGCCCCATAAGAATGATGTCTTATAAACCGAGGTCGCAATTTGACAGTGGCTGTGGCGTTTGGTCCATGGTCAATAAAGAGTAGAATACCCCAGATAGGACGGGTCGCTTAAGCAACCTAGATACTATTCGTCTTTCTTCCACAGCCATGATTGACAGCAACACACAGCGAACTACTACAGCGTCGGCTGTGGTAGCAGTTCTTTCAGTCATTGCTGTCGCCCTTAGGTTCTTCACGCGCAGGCTGACGGGGGCCGGCATTGCCAGTGATGACTGGTGGATCTTGGGCGGCATTGTTTCGTTCTTGGTGACTGGAAGTCTGATTCTATATGGTAAGTGATTATTTCATTAAAGGGCTCAGCAGAACATTAACAGCTCTACTTAGGCGTCAAATCGGATCCAAACGGCGGTGACCTGATCGACCGCGATTCTCCAACGTTCGACTATGCCCCGCATACCACCTATCTAAAGATCTCGTTCATCATCGCTATCCTATACTTCACTGTTGTGACGGCCATCAAGATCTCGATTTTGCTTATGTACCGTCGCATCTTCACCGTTAGCCTGGGTCGCGCATACCCAGTTCTCATGAGTGTCATTGTTATGTGGTGGCTCAGCGGCACTGTCGCCACAATTGTGAGCTGCATTCCTGTTAGCAGGCTCTGGATCGGACCCTCTGCTGGTGGCTATTGCTTCAACTTCAACATTTTCTGGATGGCCATGGGTGTGGTAGAAATTCTAGTTGACAGTTGCATCTTGATACTACCGGTGCGCATTGTCCTTGGATTGCACATGTCCAACGATCATAAAATCATGGTATCAGGCATCTTCTTGCTCGGAAGTTTGTAAGCATTCGCTGCACATGCTTTAGTTCTCGTTCTTTGCTAATGTAGCCCAAGTGTCATCGTAACAGGAATTGTACGCGTCATTTTTGGATACGCTCCCGGAAGTCAAAATGTTGACTTCTCAAAAGCAGAGCTTTGGTCTGCTGTACATGTTGGAATAGCAATAGTCTGTGCTTGCCTTCCAAGCTTTCGGCCTCTGCTCACGAGCATTACCACGACAGCTCGACGCCTCTACAGCTCTGCAGTATCCAGTGGCAGAGATAATTCCACAAGCAGTTACATTGCCAGTCAGAGTGCGCCATCAAGAAAGAAAAGGACAACAAGAGGTCTGTCCTTAAGCAATGGACTAGAAAGTAATAATTATGAAGATGCAAGTGCAGACACCGCACATCTGACGAGAGAGGAGAGCGGGGAAATCTCCGTGCCTAACCACATTGAGCTCATCGACACAAAGAAGTGACGACGTGCTAAGTATGACTATGAGGAGGCATATAAACACAGAGCTACAAACCCACCTTGTTATGTACAAATTAGCGAGAGATAAAAGTAAGGACAGCAGGTTCTGGATAAAAAAATACTCCGTTTGAAGTCAATCCATCTGCGAATAGCTGAATTTGATCTTACCTTATGTGATCGGGGGCTTTCTACGATCAGCCGATATATCGTTCTCGGCACTGATCCCACTGGCATTCTCTTGGTTTTCTTTGCAAGGTCGGTGAATGATATAGAAGATTTGTATAATGTCAATATCATTCCTGAAAGTAACACCAATGAAGCTGGTCAACAATAGGATCATGATCTCATCATGAAGGTGAGCAAGGCCACTAAACACTTGGTGATTAATGAGTTCGAAGTCGTAGACGCGTTTCTTAAAGGGTTCAGTCAGTAAAACTTTCCTCCCTTTTTGTCTGATCATCTACCATTGAACTATCGGTAGTGCTAACGCTTCATAGCCCGTAAGTCTCAGTAAATAGCCAAAATTCGTCAAATTTTGATGACTATAAAAGTGCTCGGAGCAGACTATAGACAGATATTAACAGTGTAATTTGCAAGGTAGACACTACACATACAGTATTTCTTTTCCTTGGAAAAGACGCTCAAAGACATGTTGGCAACCAGGATTCTCGACGGGTTTCGTACCAACGTATAGGCTATCCTAGGAAGTATTCGACATTAATTATCGTTTATTGATCTCGGAACGAAATGTGAGGTGAGTACGAGGAGTGAGGTGATTCGGGCCGTTCGCTAGTCACGTTGTGCTGAAGCACGTGCTGTAAGGACGAAAGCCAGCACCCCTTCGAGAGATGAATAATTTCTACTTAGTGTATTCTGCATCATCACCTTCCCGACAGCCCCCACTAGGATATGCGACAATGAATCGACCTGTTTCAAGTTTCGAAATCCGATACAACATTTCCCAAGTTTCATAGATATTCGGATCCTCGCGCTCAATGCGCAATTCGACACTGAAGTAGGGTACGTATTGGCGGACTACCAATGGCCCTGCCTGAATCAACAGTATTGAAACGTCTGTCAATCGAACAGATACGCCCATGCCAACAACAGCAGATTGTGTGGCGGTGTCCCTTTCTCCTGAAGCACTCGCTGGATGGTACGTGAGCGGCCAGCCTGGCCAACAAGTCTCTCGCCTGTATAAAAAGTCGTGTGTGGTGTGTCACCAATGGTTTGGGTGGCATTGTGCTGGCACGGCAAGAAAGTGGGACTGTGGGAGTGAAGCCAAGAGATGAAGCTGGTCCCAATCGCGCTGTACCTGAGAATACGCTGCAGGTATGGGTGGTATCTGGCAATCGACGAGACCGGTATTTATGAAATATCTATCATATTTGTGATTTGCCTGCATTGTAGGGCACAAAGTAGAGGTTGATGGTAAGCAAGTATTGTAGAGAGCAAAGGCCAATTGGAATCTGATACTCGGTTCGTCCCCCACATTTTAAAAGGCCGCTATACCCCATCCGCTTCCGGCTGACTAATCACTTTCTTCGAGTTCTCCACAGAACCATCGGTGGAAGGTTCGACCTAAACACCGAAAAATGATATCCCCAATCGAAGGTCCAAGTACCTGTAATCCAAGCGCAACGCAATCTTTTTTGGTTACTTGAGCCTCTTGTACCGTCTACCTCCAGTAAGGTTTAATGCTTAATCCTCACAACCTACTACCAACAACGGCCACCTACCTGCCATCTACCGACTGCCTTGGGACCTAGAAGAAAGAGCTATCCACGACCATCACAACAGGATCCGACCTCTTCGTTGTCTACTAATCCTTGAGAAACCCCGGGAACAGGCAGGTGTGCAGAGATCGCCCTCGACAATTTTGCTTCTGAACTACCCACCCTGTCGCATAGAGCATTTTATTGGGCGCGGGCGCTACATTAGACAGTACCCGTTCTGAACGCAACGCCACTGCATGATCCATCACGAATCCCTCTGTTTGACAACCTTTTAGACCGTCCCATCAACCCGTCGCATCTCCACCGGCATCCCCAACAGTTTCTCGAAATGGGTCACCATCATCGGAGAGATCTAGTATCACGACGAAGACGGGTTGAGGACGAGGGCGATGAGGAAGGGGCTCAAGATATTGGTGGATTGGATGACGACTCATTGACGGAAGGTTCGATCATGAGTGATGAAGAAGAAGGTCCGGAAGGGGAGGAAAATGTTGATGGCGATACCGCAGACCCTGAGTTATCTGAAATAGCTAAAGTGAACGGAAGGACATCGAACCAACCGGCCAATGCAGAGAAAACGTCAAGCAATGCAACTGGACCTTCGAAAACATCCCTCGCTAATGGCACAACTGAGACTGACATGATGTTGAATGGTATCAATCTTCCTAATGCGACGTCAGAGGCAGTAAACTTCGAGAATTTCCAAGAGAATGATACTGCATATACTCCCTCACCAGCTATTGTTACATCGACAGCTCAAATGGATCGACCACAGGAATTACCACACGAACGCCGCAGGAGAGAACATGAAGAATACAAGAAAAGGAGAGATGCAGACCCAGCATTCGTGCCAAATAGAGGAGCCTTTTTCATGCACGATCATCGTCATGCTGGTCCTGCAGCGAATGGCTTTCGGCCATTTGGCAGGGGCAGAGGTGGTCGGGGCCGGCCAGGTATTGGAGGACCTTATGCACCTTTACAGTATATCATCATCACTCCCCCAAAGATATTTTGTTGTAACAACAATATGCTAACAGATTATAGCCAAGCAGCTACTCCCCTCGAACCTACCGATGCCCCATGGGCTCACGATATGCACGAGGCAATCACTGAACAAGAACCTACACCTACTACCAATGGAGTTCAGAAGGGTCCAGCCACTGCACCGAAATCTGCACCGCTCAATCGATCGCTGTCGACCACAAAGCTTCTTGGGAATGTACAGATTCGCGTCTTCTTTGGAGACATGGAGAAGCCTGTGGCTTTTCCTGGAATCCCAATGAAGCAGTATACGCGTCTGCCAGACCACCGTCCACCTCTCCGTCGAGACAAGCCGGTAAGGATATCCTTGCCAGACCATCCGCCTAGGTACATTTTCCCAGCGGTAGATAGATCCTTTATCTTTATCCCACGAGCTATGAGACCTAACCAGCAAGGATTTGGTGGACGTGGCAGAGGGAGAGCTGGTCTTGGGTCAGTCGGTGGTTATTCAAGACGTACTAGTGTATTTGGTGGAAGCATATACGATAGCGCCTACAGCCCTAGTGTTGCCATGAGCCGTCGCTCCTCACTCGCACAGGAAGTCAACCGAGACCCCATTGTCTCACCGAACAGATCTGCAATGTCTCGACCACAAATACCCATGGATACTTCCAAGCCGGTTGTAAAGCTACCTCCATCGAGTCAATCCTCACAACCTCAAGTTGCCGCACCCGAGCCCGAAATGGCCAACGGATCCTCCCAGGCTTCTACATCTCTCGACAATCTCCCCCGCCCGCAAACCTACCCACTCCCTCAAAAGCCGGCTCTGAGAGAAAACCGCCCTAACCAGATACCAATGCATCAACCCCGGCCCCAGAAGACTGTTTCTGTCGCCGACATTGAATCCCCAGCATCGATGTCCTTCAATCCTCCTCAGCAGACGCAGCAACCATTCCACCAACAAGTACCTATACAAGTCAATGGCAACAATTACTCGCATGATAACATGCCACATTCTCGCCAACCTTCATATCCCAGTCAAGCCTCGACTGGTACTCCTTTGTCACAAATCCCGGAACGGGCTATACACGCTCCAGCATTTCAACCTAATCCTTATCAACAAACAGCACCTACTTATTATCCTCAAACCTATCCTGTTCTGCAAGCACCACAAGGCTATTACTACCCTCCGACTTACAACCCAACAATGGCCGCGACAGCTGGTGCAGCTCCATTTGTTCCCGCTCAACCACAGGCACAACAAACTTACACTCAACCCGCACAGCAATCAGCTGACGCTTCCACTTCACAAGCTTCAGCCCCTCAAAGTCTAGTTGCACAGGAAGTCAATGGAATGGTATACTACTACGATGCCGCTCAAATACCTACTGTACCAACATACCCTGCATATCAACCACCTCCACAATACCCGATGCAACAAGTAGGTGGTGTTGTAGGAATAGGTGGAATGATGACACCAAGTCCAGATGCTTTCTATTACCCACAGCAGCAGGGAATTGTCTACTATGCTCAATAATAGGCGCCTTTCCCGCCCATTCACTGCTATCCGCCATTACATATCCGTCTAACGAATCAAAATTACATTCTCATGTTTACTCTCCTAATGCTTTTCAGCGATTTTATATGCCCCGAGGTCTTTTTTCATTATCTCCTCGTTTTCGGAAGCGTTGCTTACTTTTCCTCGTGTCATTGGTCGTCTTTTTTGATGCGAAAATAAAAAAGAGATATTTTATGTCTATGAAAGGTCGTCGGTTACCTTTTCTCTCAGTTTTTTGTTTTTGTATGAAGATGTCGTAGTGTTTTTGCGGATGAATCATTCTTTGGCTTGTGATCTTTGGATCGCAGTCGTACTTTGAGATTGATGTCATTTTCCTCCTTGCATGATGTATAGTCGGTTTGTCGGTCTCTTTTTGGGAGGAAGAACTTTGAATCTATGCATTTTGCGCGTCTGGGATGGGATGGGAAATGGATGATTGATCGACACAGGCAGGCAACGCGCCACGAACGAACGTCATGTTTTTCTCTTCGAAGCTGGGTTATGCCTGGTTTTGCGTTTTCAGTGCGTGGGAGGGTTAGAGAATTCGGTGGTAGATTTCAGCAGTTGTTGATGGCATGGATCTTTCATAGGGCGGATGGGCGGGTGGGCGGATGACTGGGCTGGCAAAGCGTTTTATTATGGGAGGGGACGGATGACTGGATTCATGAATGAATGGCTGGATGGATGGGATGGGTGGACTGGTTGATATTGGTTACTTAGCTATTATGTTCAATCATGATACAAAGCATCACCACAAACATTCAATTGTTTTACTTTTCTGACCTGTGCTTAGTTGTCTGTACACTCCATGATATCGTGGTTTGCTTGTCTCGCTCCCTCCAGGTCCAGACGCACAACTTACCACAGCGACAATCGGTTAAAGCTCATCATGGTCCGTTCTTGCGCTATCTATCCAATAGCTACCTAAACGGTCTACTACTTATCACCTATGCTTGTTTATAAGGTATCCCTCCTTTTCACAGGGAATCCGGTGATTTATGAGCTACGAATGAATCCCAAGTATTCAGCACAACTTCAATCTTAAACAAATGGAAGAGAAAGTCTTTTTTTTTTTTTGATCTTTTCTCATTTAATTTTCTGCTATGATTATTTTTTAATCATCTTTTTAGATAAAATATTTTTATTTATATAATTTACCCTCTCCGCCTATATTATCGCTGTATACTTAGTATACAGCTAATTTATACGGTTTTTTTTTTGAGGATATAAAAGTGTTTGTACTATCAGTTTCAATATCACAAACTACACAGAATCCACTATTACACTAGCGCACACGGAGGGCGTGCACTATTGTACGGGCACACTACTGACAACACTGACGTCAACCGATCAGAACCAATCTGTTACCTGCCTATAGCCAACTGAGTCATCGTCTATATATTGGTTAGGTATCGTGATCTCCGGCTTGCACGGCTGACTTATATCCCCCTGCTCTTTATGAATGCTTTTAGCATACTTCAAAGCCTTTTTGACATTCTCCTCGCCGTTTGCCTCCTTTAATTTAGCCCACGCATATTTATTACGAAGTTCCGAGTGTCCATGTTTTTCATCCGGGTTTTGTGTATAATGAATCTCCATTGCCAGTAGATCATGATGCGTTAATGGCTTCTGGTACGCCGATTTCATAGATTTCTTGAAATCCTCCAACGACTGGAATTTATTGCCGAAAGAGTGGAATGCGCAGAATAGTGGGTCTTTGCCGTCTTTGTTGTCTCGGACACATAACACGTTGAAGCCATTAGTTGTAGAAGATGGCTTGAAGCTGAACGCAAGAGGTGGACCTAGTATATAAACCATTTGGCCGACTTTAAGACTAATGTCTTTGTTGAGCAGTCGTGTCTTAACAGTAGGAAGAGGCTCCTTTCCATTTGGATATTCGAGGCAGAAAGACGGAAGCCCGGTATAGGCCCAGAGTTTGTTGAAGGCATCTTTACCCAAGACGGTCTTGTATGAGAGATAGTAGGATAATCGGATAGCGAGCATGCAATCTAAAGCAAGAGGTTTGATAGTCATTAGACGGTCTAGAGCACTACTGAAATCGGTGGTGTTTCGGGTATCCCATATCTTCATTGTTCCACTGTAGCTCATATCAAAGCCGCGAACTTGCATTTTCGCGCGTTGTCTGATGAGATTGAATCCTCCGTTAAAGTCTTCCGCATACAAAATATCTTGGTCATCGGATAATGCTTTAAGTTGACTGGTAAAGGCATCACGTAGTGCAGGAATCTTCTCCTTGGGAAGGGTTAGGAGTGGCGGAGAATTAATGTCTTTTGGCTCATGTTCAGACCGGTCGTACCTCTCTGGTTCCTCGAGGTTCCTTATGTACCCAGTTCTGACACGTCTTTTCTCATATTTTCCCCCAGCTCTGATACGCCGTTCGAGAGATATCGCGGAAAATGTGAAACTGTAGTTTCTCTCGACACCATCACCAAGTACATTGAGCCTGTATACACCGCGTTCCTCCTCTTTAATATTCGCGGCAGCATTGTCGGCAAAACTTTGCACTTCACTTTTAGCCAGCTTCAACTTATATGAACCTCTCAATTCGAGTTCTTCATATTCCTTGTGCCATTCTAAAAAGAGCTTGGAGTTGTAATTTTTAATCTCAAGATGCAACTGATTGACTAACGCTTGGCCTATGGTGCCTTTTGAATTGTTGAGATCTGGCGGGCTGTTGCTTGATGGGGAGATTGAAACCCTCGAGGCTCGAGAATGGGAGCGTGATCTTGGTGGTTCTGCGTCAGTGGACGTAGCTTTGTTCGTGATAGGCTTACGCTTGGGATGCGGATCACCCGATTTTTTCGATTTTTTCCTACCGAAACTTGAAGAAATCCTATTTAAACCTTGCATAGTGCCGGACGGATTGTATGTGATGGCACTGCCAGGTGAAGGAAAAGGGGGGTGCGTTGTCACGCCCTGTGAGGTGATGAGGTTGAAGGTAGAGTGTTCAATTATGAAGGTAACATTTGAAATTGTTGTTCGCGGGAAAATTGGTACGAGAATGTCTATTATGCTGAAAATCTGATGGAAGTGAGTAGATTGGTAGTGATTGATGATGATTGAAGTCAAAGCCATATTTATACATATGTGGTGTCGAAGTTGCACTCAATTTTCACGAGCATAACAGTGTTACAGTGGAGGATCGCGGTAATCAGCCACTCGGCGTGGGTGACCGACAGCGACCATAGGAAGTAACCTGTGTTAACGTCAAATTGGAGAGATCTTGGCTCTTGATATCACACTAGTTGTATCTATTTTGTACAAGTGTAACGAAAGAAAAGCTGAACACCTTTCGTTAAGTCGACGAGAATCTGAAGATTGCATTAACAAATATCAGGACATTACACATGGGTGCCGCAACGTCGATGGCCAGAAATATTGCAAATACAAGCACTGGTACCTCTGAGTAGGCTACATCTCCCATAGGACTACACCGTATCCGAAGGAGCTACACAGCCCCCGATAGGCCTATTGGAAGGTCGAATTTCCTATAGAGCTATAGGAGATTAACATTCTATATAGTGACTACATCATTGTTTCCTAATTAGGCAATAGTTCAGATGTACCAAGAATGAGATGACAATTTATTTGAGTAAAAATACATTAATTGAGAAACAAAAATAAGAATATTTTCAACTTTTACTTCTACTTCCTTGCCTACTTCTCCTTACCCTTGCTCTTTTTGTTGCCCCAATACTGCCTGTCTCTGCCCATACTTCAACCCTTGCTATTACTTGAGATATATCACCGCTTCTCACTTTCTTTCTTGGGGTAGGTATATTAGTTGATAGTAGAAAGAGTATAATAAGAGGTGCTTTAAGGAGAGAGATAGTTAATTATTCTACGAAAGATAAACCAAAGTGATTATAGACTATATAAACAGTAAATATATTTGTAGTGGGAAACTATCATAATAATCGACGAAGCAAGGGGTAATTAGTGGCGGCAGCGAGGTTAGGTGGCGCCGGCGAGGCGCCGCCATGGCTTATTTCAACCTTATTTTCAGCCTATTTTTAGCCCCCGACAGTATCCTTCCGATAGACCTACCGTAATGATAAAATTAAAGACCTCTCCTGCAGGCCTATATGGCTTCCGATACGCGTATATCCATCCCATAGACCTATCGTAAATATAGGCCATTCGGAGGTACCAGCACGACGTAATCTATTCGGAAGGTCTACTGAAGCGCCCGGCGGCAATCATCTCGCCTAGCTCGTAACCTTATACGTAAAGGCGCGCCTCGGCCAATTCTTTTGGTCAACTGCGTTTCATCTGAATCAATTTAAAAATTACAGATTTGATCGGTTGAGGCCCAGCCCAGCGATATCATCTCAAATTAACATCAACGAGTCCCACAAAGAAAATTACACCAAGAAAAAGTTGACACATAGCTATTTTACATGGCCAATCCATATTGACGGGCAATATCTTGAGTTTGCGAAAATGAAGTACACTTCTCAACAAGAACTAGCTGGTCATTTATAGGTAGGTCATTTAGTAGTGATTAACGTAATCCCATAAAGGAGATATTGTATTCACTTGAATTTGTTATCGTCTGTGTTGAATTTCTAAGAATATAGGTCTGTGATAGAGGAATATAACAACTGGAGAGACTGTGCCCAAATATTAGTTGCGAAGCAACATTGATGAAGAAAGAATTCCCCCCCCCTAGCGCTATCGTGTGCTAAAAGAAGACAGTAATTGAAAATTTCTTATTCAGATACTTGTGTGTTACTTTTTTTTCATTTTTTATCCATCAATCTGACTTCTTTTCCATTGCCATATCTACCGTTTATGATTTCGAGTGGAAGGCACAGGAATCTGTTATGTTCTTCACTTCATTCCTTGGAAATCGAGATTCTTATGGAAGCGGAATGACAGCACGCTCAGAACAATGCACAAGTAATTGCAGTTTGCCATGGACTGTGGTCTCTTCTGAATACATTTTGCGTTGGAAATGCTCAAATACAGTGGGATGTGAGTCTTGTTCAATATTACCGAATATTTATGTCTTATAATGATGTTATTATATCCTCTCTTTGTTGTATTGCCATTTATCTTTCTTCAGTTTGCTTCGGTATTGTACATCTGGTGTTCTCCAGTTCATATCACCGCATAACATTGATCGATCAGAACCAATCCACTACCGTCGTACAGCCTTTAGACTTGGCATCCCTATAACGTCTAGGTATCTTGATCTCCGGCTCGCACGAATTATCCAATTTCTTAGACGTAGAGTTATCAAGCTTCTTTATTTTGTACAACTTTTCAAGCTCTGCGTGCATGTTCTCAGCTTTCCCCAGAGCTTTGCGGAGATTGTCATGACCATTTTCCTTTTCCAACATAGTCCAAGCTTCTTTATATGATATGCCTGACTGCCTATGTACCTCATCTGGAGTTTTTGTGACCTTAGAATGTAGTGCGAGTAGACCAGAATACTTGAGTGGCTTCTGAAATTTCGATTCCATAAAACTCTTGAACTCTTGCTCTGTCATGGTTTTTTCTTCGAATGAGTGAAACGCGCGAAACACCGGATTCTTGCCTGCTTCGACGCACAATACATTGAAGCCATTACACCCAGAAGCCGGCTTGAAGCTGAACGCTGATGGTGGGCCTTCTATATAGACCATTTGGCCGACTTTAATGGACTCAAGTGTGTCGAAATCCCCGAAATCCCGGAACCTCAAACCAGGAAAAGAAGGACTTGGGTACTGGAGTATAAAAGCACCAAAGCAGGCATGCTCCCAGAATATGTTAAATGCAATATTGCCCACAACGTTCCTGTATGCGAGAAAGAAGGATAGTTGAATAGCTATCATGCAGTCTAAGATGAGAGGTTTCATGCTCATCAAACGATCTAGAACACTGCTGACATTGACTTCTCCCCGACTATCCGCTATCATTGGGTTGTCCAACTCAAAGCCATGTTTCTTCATATCATCCTGGTATTTTTTGAACATGAAGCTGCCGCCATCACAGTCACCCAAATACAAAACACTTTGATCAGCAGATAGTGCTTTAAGTTGAGCGATAAAGGCTTTAGTTAGTGCAGCTCTCATACCTGAGTTGAGGGTCGGAGGTTTCAGTTCTAAATTTTCGGTGGTTTCCGTGCGAGGTGGCATCCATGTAGGATGATATACGGCGGATAAGATTTCTGAAGAATATATGCGATAAAATGTAAAACGATAGTCTTTCCCGACAGCATTGCGACGTACATTGAGCGCCCATGTACCCTGATTCGAGTTCTTGAGAGCTTCCTGAGCGATTACTTCCACGTAATTCAACTTCAGAGCATGTGAATCTCTCCACAAAAATTCTTCTTCTTCTTCTTGCCATTCTAATGGGATATTAGAACTTTTTGTCGTCGTTGCCTTTCCCATTTTCTCCCCCGTTCCACCCAAGTTGTGGCGGAAACCAGTGCTTTTCGTTTTCTTTCCCTTTTCCTTTTCCTTTTCCTTTTCCTTTTCCTTTCCCCTTTCCTTTTCCTTTTCCTCTTCCTTCGCCTTTGCATTTTTCTTTTCTTTTTCCAACTTTTCAATTAATTTATACAGCTCATGGACGAGATTTCGATGCTCATGATCTTTTGAGCGGCTGTCCGGCGGGCTATCCCTTGCGAACGAAGATAACTTTGTCGAGCTTGATTTTCGTGAAACATGCTTGGGGTCGACTGTGGAAGGTGGGCGTCGAGGATTTGAGCTTGATCTTCGAGTAGAAGTGTTGGAGGGTGACGTCGATGGTTTTGTTTTGAAAAACGAGGGCATGGTGCCGAGAAATTTAGGTATGTCGTTAGTGAAGAGATACTTTGTCACGCTCTTTGAGGTAACGATCAGTATGAATTGAAGGATAGCGACTATAGTATGAGTTGAATGTGTAAAATTGATGATCGAGAACAACCCTGAGTGATATGTATTATGTTGGCAATCAGATAATGGTGGGTAGAATGGTAGTGACCGGTGTTTATCAAAGCCAGTACCATTTTATACTGTTTTCGAAATTGCTTTCAATACTTTACCATTTCAGCCGTGGGCCAGACTGTGGCCGTTGGAGGCCAATTATCACCGGCGACCATGGAAGACAGGCTGTGCCTGTATCAGGTTTGAGAGGCATTGGTGTCAATGTGAACGTATTCACTTCTAACATCACACGTATCTCACACCAATTGGATATATTTGGCTCAACCATAGCAGAATAAAACGAGTCCTGTTGTTTGGCAGAGCTGGAGTAACATCAATGAGAATGGCTAGTAATATCGCATGACATACCCGTACCTTTCATGTAATCCGTTCTAGAAGGTCTAGTGGGTCACGACTCACTAGGGTTTACTGAAGCGCCCGGCGATAAAGCGGCTAGTCTCTCGTGTAAATGCTTGTCTCGGCCAGCCAACTGGTTCTGTCGGTCGACTGCATCTCAGCCGATTGCCAAATCCTGATTTCTCTACTCATAATTCCTCGAGAAGACTGTTAGCAGATACAAACCAACCAAGAGACCTCCGCGCTAAGGATCATACTTTCGCCCACTTCTGGGGTAGATACTGGAAGCATCAGACGGCGAAGGCCGGTATCTCGGAGGATCACACGAATGATTATTTTATGCAAAGCTTAAAATCCCAAAGAAATAGTAATTTGAATCCGAGGCTTCTGCGTTCGTGAAGTACACTTGTAGAGAAAGCCCAGTGAGACCATCTCAAATCCATACCAACAGGTCCCAAGCCACAGTTTTAAAAGATACTAAATCACAAACAGTATAGGTTCTCTGAAATTCTGACAACATAGTTCGATATCTTATATACCCAGCTCCTTACATGGTACCTGCAATGCCTCGATATTATGAAGATGAGGTACACTACGACGAGAACCGGTTCCTCATTTGCCAGTGTCAAAGGAGCGGCCAAAGGGACTACCACGTATTCTTTTCTCTCTTCCCCACCCCTTCCTGGGCTTGTTTCCATATAAAAACTTATTCTATTCGCTTGAATTTATATTGGTTTGTGCTTAAGCTTCGACATTGTTTGCACTGGTGACAACAGTCAACGAGTGTGCCCATCTTTGGACCATCTGTTGATATTTGCCTGGAGAGAAACTTCATTGCGCTGAGACAATGCCTCGTCATTTGCGATGGGCGTAGAAGTCTACTTAACTCAGAGCCTCTGAAAGGAAATTGTCACTATGATTTAGGAAGCCGATGAACCGACTCTTCCAGATATTAGCAAGTTGAACTCCGTGAAATGCATCACACAAGAGAGCAATCCTCTATCTTTCTGCCACTTGCGAGTTTGCTGATAACTTTATTTGAATGTAGCTTAGAAATTGTACCCATTAATATTAGTGAACTTCAAAGTTGCAACCAGGACGGATATACTTCCAAGCGAATGAAGTCCTGAATTCGGATACCATTTTCCAACATGGACAGCAGTTGTTCATTCATTCCACCAAATGTATCGATTGAGGCGCTTA
This sequence comes from Clarireedia aff. paspali H2, assembly GCA_026770245.1. NCBI lineage: Eukaryota > Fungi > Ascomycota > Leotiomycetes > Helotiales > Rutstroemiaceae > Clarireedia > Clarireedia aff. paspali H2. The sequence continues at coordinate 116,186 of JAJCXA010000103.1, forward strand.
TACAGAGAGCATACTAGGATATTCTCAACCCGATGAATGGGCTGGATCGGCCATAGACAGGATTTGGTGAGGTTTCATACCTTTTTTATGGCGGCCCAAGGAGGTGCCTCGGAGTGAGCCTGATACATAAACTTGAAATCTCAGCGACGGACTTGGAACTAGATGGCCCTGCATTCATAGAAGCATCCTATGACATTTTCAATGACATTCAGGAGTTTCTTGTCATTCGATTATCTCCAGACATAGTCGCAGTTCCAACTAGCAGGGAGCGCGGAGGAATGCGTAATGTTGCTATATTGAAGGTTAGTACTTGGCCAGTGTATCGTCGTTGATCTTTAGAATTGAATGGCCTTCAATAAAAGGTGAGAGTGTATACAACTCGGCTGAGGAACAGAATTTCGGGAAGGGAAGAGAAAAGTCGTCATAGATCTAACCGGAAATTTTATTTCGAACATACAGCGGCTAATCAGGTCTAATAAATTACTTGCTTGGCACAGTAGGCAGAGATCGCTCTTGCTACTTATGTATACTAAGCAACACATAAGTACCTCTCTTGTACAAGTTCCACGTACTACAGTAGTCTTTAGTTCTCGGCTCGTTTACTTTCACCCAATCTGTCAGCCCGCCAACCCAACACAACCCTGTGCGACGGCACACAAGAGCTAAACGCCTGCTAGGTAGCACATACTGTTTTCCTTGTACTGACATTACATCCAGATCGGCACATGGAAATAAGACGAAGTAGACACGAAAATGGATCGTTCAGCTTACTTTCCTTTCCTCCATTCACTAAATTACTTGATCTACGGAACTGTACAGTGTACAACCTCCAATCTAGACAGGGCAAGATGATAGAAGAATCTTCTCTTCGTCCAATTTGAGTCGCAAGCAAGCACGACACGTAGATGCTCTTTGTCTCTCCATATCGGCCTTCCATAGCACAGGCGAGAATGGAACGGCGCATGCACGATTTGGGGGCGGAAAATGACGCATCATCAGGCGCTGTATTCAATGTGTTGTGAGTTCATCCGGGAGTTTGGATGCATGTGTATATGAGTGAGCAAATGACGGTGAGGATAGCTACATGATAAGTTGTGGCGACCTGCATTTTCTATCATGCAGGAGCGCAGCATGCGGAGAAGGGGTTGAATAAACGAACTGCCTTACTGCGTGTGCAGTTCCTGAAAAACATGACGGTCAATATCGCAGTCTTCGCAGGGAAAATTGCAGTGGTTGTTGGTCAGATGGTGAATGTTTGTTGGATTACCTTGGGCAAGTAGCGAATGTACCGCATTCTGGCTATGGCAGAGTTACAAGCAAATGATTTATGGGCTATCGAGATTGCGGATATGGCTAAAACGGATTGTAGAATGTCACTCCATCATACTTCGTCGTTTCTTCGTCCTTTCTTGATTCGTTTCGTTAGGTTTCGTACTGGTGATGCGCTGTGTTCATCCATCCATCCATTCCTCAGCCCGTCCCATGATCCCGAAGGCAAAACTCTCGCGACAAGCACCGGACTTGACGGATCGGTTTCATCTTTACTTTTCTTCCGTTCAATGTGGACATCGGCGCTGGTCATCACAGTTCATCACATCATACCGTGTGGACATAAAAAAACATCGCACCGACCATGGCCCAAGTGTACAACCGCTACTACCATCCGCATTACCATCATCTGCTCAGCAAATAAACAAATCAAGCTTTCAAGTGGACAAACCAACATGCCAAAGCAGAAAACTTAATTGACCTTGCCCCTACCATGTCTCACCGACCCTCCCCCTGAATCAGGTCCCTATGCGCCCAAGATGTGAGCGAGAACTCTATTCCGTTTCGTTCCGTTTCATTCCATCTCAATTTCTTAGTCTGCTCTTCACTATGCATTTACTTCGCTGCTGTCTGGAACATGGTCAAACCGTGCGCTCTGCTACTCCATGTCTGATGTTTCTCTGATCACGAGGTACTTGTGAACCTAATTGATGAACTCACTACTGGAGGGCTGGTAAGTAAGTAAAGTAAGTGTCTCCTTGAACCACGGAGTTAAGTTTGAGCCCATGAAATCAGATAACAGGAACAAAAAGACGAGCATATGATGTTCTCTCCTCGACGGTCAACTTATCTACAGACTGAAGTAAGAACGGAACAGCCATTTAGGTAACTAGCTGGATTGACTTTTCTTCTGATTATCCTAACTATTCATATCTTCATCCCCGTAGCTCGTCCACTACATCCTCCAGATACCAATCAAAGTGGCCATCATCAAGATATACAAAATCAACCCGTCAAGATGATCTATTCGTGATTCCGTCCATCCATTTCATGCATGGATGCGTACCGTAAATTAAAGTCTCGCTCGCACAGCAAAACCAAAACCAAAAAAGCGTAACTAGAAAAGACCCACCGCAGCCTCAAACTCCATTTTCCGTGTGTATAAATGTATGAATGACAGCTGTGCTCCTTCCAATGAATGCCTAATCATGCAAACCCTTGCCCTGGCATATTCCACTACCCTGAAACGTCAACAAAAGAAAGAAAGGGTTACAGACAGAAAGAACAGCAGAGAAATCCTCCAGGGACAAGGAAAAGCGAGAAGCAAATCTACCCTGATAGAAGAAAGATGATGAATGTATTTTGGACGCCATTTACGCCCCGTGAATCCTTCGAGTGTGTGTGTGTGTTTGTATCTTAGGAGTACATCATTAATGCATCCAGCCAAAATGTAATAAGATATAATGTCCCAGAAATAAGCCAATGCACTGTTACGCATCAGTATGTGGCCTTTCTGTACTGCCGTGCTATTCCAAAATTGGGGGCGACTGATTCGCTATGCAAAAATCTGACATCCCAAGAAAGGTCATTCGATTAAAGAAATGAGAGGCGTGAAAACAGAGGAAATTAGGTGGCCGATGCAAAAACAGTGACAGAAACGATTATTAGGTGTAAATCAAGCGTGGTTAGGATCCGCCAAGTGATCATTTTTAAGATTTGCCTCGCCTGAAAAAACCGAACCGCATTGTCCAAAAAGGAGAGAAGAGTCGAGAAACGACGACGAAAATTCGGATCACAGAAAATTGAGGTTACCGATCGAATGTGCTGTGAAGCTTGAGAAGTGAAGGGGGGTATCAAAGCTCGAATGAAAAGTAAAGTGAAAGCTGGTGAGAATAACAACTATCCCGTAGGATCATTCCCAACAAATGCTGCTTTACGGGGTTTCAATCAGAAGCCGGCAGCCTAGTCATCGCGCCCAGTACTCGTAAATTCGCTTCGTTGTGGCGGGCTTTGTACATACTTCACTTCGGGAAGAAGTGTGCTCCGACCAAGCGTGGGACTACCGCGAGCGCTCGAAATCCCATGTTGTTGAAAATGGACGTGGTTCATAGGCGAACTCGAATGGCGCATATGACCTTGTTCCTGATGAACAGAATGGAAATGACTCTGCTGGACATTGCCACCATAGGATTGCTGGTATGGACGCTCATCGTAGTAGTGGTGCTGTACAACGTGGAAAGACGGGTGCTGGTATCGTGGAGTGGTGAACTCAATACCGTGATTGTAATGTATAGCACCAGGCATTGAATAATGGATACCTCCACGCCTATAGGCCATGTCCGAATGGGAACGTTGATGGCCAGGACGAGACGCTCGCATAGTATATTCTCCACCGTTTTCGAATTGGTTCAAGTTGGCGACCGAGCGAGAATTCAACCTTTGAGGAACCGGTGCAGGAAGTGGTGGACTCAAAGCCATCATAGATTGAGCATATGAGCGACTGCGTATCGTTGGTGGAGACTCTGTATACTCGCTCTGCATTGGGCGGTTTTCGTCAATTCTAGAAAATTGAGGGCGATGAGAGGCCTGGCTGTGTCTAAGACTGGTTGTATTAGAGGGGTATTGATGTAAGTTAGGCTCTTCCGTATGGTAATTTGATCTTCGGCGCTTCACAAGATTTGGCTCCTGAATGTTTGTACCAAGGTTTCCATGTCCAACCTCCCGCTTTACCGGTTGACTGAGGCGGCGGTCTGGGCTGACAGAGTGCTGAGATTGATGGCTGCTATTACCGAGACCGACAACAAGAGATTGAGAACGCTTGTGACCAATGTTGGCTGGTTTGCGCTTAGCATATCCTTTGGGTGATTTTGGTTCTGGTTGATTAGCGATGATGTTGGGAAGAATTTCGATATCTGGGAAACAAGGCATCATATCTTCGAGAATCTCGGTGTGAAGGCGGTTGAAAATGCCGAGAATATCCTCGGTGCTATAGCCCTTGCCGCATAAACCCAACAACCAATCTGGTACAGCAGTAGCTGGTCTTAAGTTTGCTTGAGCTGCCTCATCATCTTCATCTTCATCTTCATCCTGAGCATCGAATGCAGCGCGTCTCTTGCGATTATTACCATTGAGTTCATCCAGTCGTTTTTGTTCTCGCTTGCGAACGGCCAAACCCCAGTCTTGAACGGTACCTGCTTGCCCTCTCTCCGTGTTCTGTTGCGACCAGTCGTGAACGCGACGTATCTGCTGTTGTACCAATGCGCATTGAAGTTTCGCGTATTCTTTTGGATTTCGGTATCGACTTCTTTGATAATGTTTCCGGCAGTAATGGACCCAGACTGATTGTGGAATCATTCTAGTGCACATCTTGTTTCTACCAAAGATGTGCGAAATAGCTTTCCGTGGCTGCGAACCAGTATCACAGTTAACCGTATACATACATGTAGGCGGTTGATCCGGTTCTGTTTCCCCAGCCGCATCGATGTCCCCATCAGGGATATTAGAGGCGGTTGAGCCCACTGGTGACGTAACATCTAGCTGATTAGTAGCTAGCTGTGGGGCCCTCTCAGATACAGTGGTAATGGAGGACGATGAGGCACGGCTCGGTTGAATTGTGTTTCTGGGGAGGTTTGGGGCAGAGTTGGTTCGCTTGTGGGTCTTCAGACCTAAAGTCAAGCTGTTTGCGTTGGAAGCACTCAAAAGCCTGTCACTTCTGGATTCTTATTAGTCTCCTTGCTACCTCAAAGACGGCTTGATTCTTATTCAGTGAATAAGATCTAGATTACAAGGTGTACCTACTTTTCCTTGGTCGGCGAATCTTCCTCTCCTTCACCATTATTTGTGCTTGATGCTTGTTGGTTCGACCGGGGGATGAGCATCAAATCGCTTGGTGAGCCGGAGCGTTTGAGACGGTTTGTATCGTCAGGTTGGGCCGACTCGGTCTCGTCTCGTAAGTTTTTGGTTGATGGTACAACAGCCATGCTTTGAGATCGGTGTTTCTGATTGTATCCTGTGTGCTGCGATACTTGTTGTTGTTCAGCAAGAGCTGCAAGTGCGTCTAATGACTCTGTTGGCGAAGGCATAATTCCGCGAATATCAGTAGGAGACGCAGGCGCCGAGTGGCATTCAACTTGGGGGGTTGTCGGCGATTCAGAAGATCGAACCAACACTGTAGGACTGTCAAAAATATGATTGCTATTGTTGCTGAACGAAAAAGGATGAATGCTGTTGACTGTGCTCATAGAAGAAAATCGAGAATGTGTGGTCGAGTTTGGCGTCGAATTGGTTGTAGAAGTAAATGAGGATAAGCTACTGCTACTGTCTGAAAACTTATGATGAGGCAACTTCGCTGTTTCGATTGATTGTGAATCATATGAGTGAATCTGAAGGCAGCCATTGAGAACCTCATTTGCCGCAGTCGTACGGGGTGAGATTGCCGTATGATTTAATGTGTTGATGGGCAGTGAATACCCTCCTGCATCCCACGGCGTCCGATTCCGAGACAGCGGTGCCTGCCTTGTCTCTTGCTTTTGCTGCTCTGCAGCGACATTGCTGAAATTCAATAAGGAGATTACGTCCATTGTTGCTTTAGACCAGAGCGTATCAGATGCGTAAGATGAGTCCAGATCCAGATTCTCAGGTGAATATCTCCACCTCACAGCAAGATCCCGTAGCTTTCGATTTCATTCGTGCCTTCAGCAATACTCCTTCATTCGAATTGTATATGAACAGGTATGAACAACAACACTTATGATGTTTGCCGATTCAATATAATAACTCTTCGAAAACTCGGTCAGTAAACTAATTCAGACCCCCAAGGACGCGGATATGTAACAATAAAGTGTACTGAGTAGTGGACGGTTTCAAAACTCGTCTTAGACTAAAGATCTTTACTGACAAGGACAGTTCCTAGGCCAGATAGACTTCGAAAGAGTGATACTGTATAAAAACAGTGGTGACAATCTGAGGGTACATGCGACTTGACAAGACTAAGGTTGTAGCTGGATCGACATCCGACAATGCATTGACCTCATCGGACACGTTCGAAACAGCTATTGCGAAGCTTGATATATCGTGAATCCTGTCCAAACATCTGACCTGATGTGATGTCCAGCGGATCTACCAGAGTCCGGAAGAAACAATGAGATAATCTTAAGTCTCGTCGAAGCGTTGATAGCTTAGGGTTTGGATGAGAGACAATGTACTTTGCTTGGATACTTGATAGATCAGGCGACTCGAACACAATGAGATTGTTGTCCTGTTCCTCAAGCACAGAATTGGACTAGTGTCCGAAAAGGTGTTATGAGAGAGAGTGTGTGATTATCAAGTGTAGGCGGACAGTTTATGTCGAGGACATCTGAGTTCGGAGGATATCTGATGATGATAGGTTCGACAAACAACGTAGCTCCGAATTCATTCAAAGAGATTGCAGTAGTGTGAGAAAGATAGGATGAAGCCAAGAGAGAACTTACACTACTAGACGTGAGGTAGGGCTGCTTTCGGGGTACGCGTGGCTGGCTAGAAGGATAGCAAAACAATTTTTGAAAAGACAACGGGGCGGCGACCGACATAGCCATGACCATGACCATAACCATGAGGATTAGCAGCGTGAGCAGTATGCAACATGAGAGGCAAATACTGGGTCCTGTAAGAGGGACATTGGACCGAATGGGGTCATCAAATCTGGGATATCCAATCCGGATTCTTCACAGGTATGAGCTGCACGAGTGCATTGAGTGTACTAACAAAGACGGGACTTGTCCAGTGTTTGAAGTTAGAGTTCCCCACACTCAATCTCTATGTCCTTCTTTCACGGCGTGATCCATGCTGACTAGGCCCATCTTTCCGAAGCCTTGTCGATAGTAGCCCAGGGGTACCGGATTGAGTTTGAATGAACTATCTCTGGGCCTTGGCCTTGGTTGTGCTCGGTAGACCCATGTCCATGCATTTTGTAGCCGTGTGGCAGTGTGTCCCGCTGCGTTTCGAGATTTCTCTCTAAGACTAGATTTGGTGATGGGAGATCACCATCCGAACACTTGGATCTTCTTCGCCTGGATCATGGTGAATCACAATTGATACAACAAACGATTGACCCCAACACTCCACAAACTACTTCGAGCAATTGATGCGAGAATGAGAGAAAGCACCGATTTCTGTCAATCATGAGCTTGAAGCTGGCGTGTTATTTCCGAAAAGTCCGATGCGAAAGACGAAGCATTAAACATTTATTTTTTCCCGGTTTCTTTTCGACATTTTCTGTGAGCTTGGGATTATTTGGTCCCAATACAAGCGGCGAGCGGCGAGCGGCCATTTCGTAGAACGGCTCGCTGGTAACCTGACTAGCGCATACATCTGACCACTGTTTGTTATTCTACTACAGCTAAAATCCGCACGGACTGATGCAGTTCGGTAGTCCGAGTGCATCGGCTCTTACTGCCCTTCTACACACCCTTACTTCTCACATACTACACAAGAAGTGTTTTTTCTGCTTTGCAATTTGTTGAGAGGGCAGAGGTAGAATCGGTCACAAAGAATGAAACTACACCATCGGGTGTTGTAGAGGTCGGCTGTATAATTTGCAGCATTGTTTCGTGCCCCCCCCCTCCTCCACCTCATGTTTGCAGCCACATGGAAGCCGAATGTCCCTTCGTATAATGGCTGAGGAAGAGCACCCCATATGAGGCTGACCTATGAATAAATGTGTTGCCATCGTGACTGAGCATGTTGTGGAACCATTGCCACCTTTTGATGACAGCTGCTGTGTAGAAGGGGGAAGGCTCGAGACCAAGCGTATTTGTTTATGTCCATTAGACGTACGTCCAATCCAGTTTCCGTATCGTGTTGAGTTTCTATTCTTGCCCGGGTTCAGCTACTGGACTGGTGCTGATGTCCTTGGTGTTTGTATTTTGATGCCAGCACATCCTTCCATCATTTTGCAATGCAGACGACAGAGCAGGAGTTCCGGATCAGGGAATGAGCCAGGGTTTGTCATTTTATCTCTCATATTTTCAATCTTCTTCTTTTCCATTGAGAAATGAGTCGTCATCGGACATGTTGGACGGGTACTGAGAAGGATGAGGAGTTGCATGGCTAGTTGGGTGGTTGAGAGTTTACTATATTGCAAGAGCCACTGACGGCCTGGGTAAGAAACTGTGAATATGTGAGAAAATGGGCAGAAGTCGCAGCTGCAGAAAGATGCATTGCTTCTTTTCCCGTGGATGTACTGTGATTGGCTGGAAGATAGAATGTGTGGCCGAGGTTTTTGTTTCATGTTCTACTAGGATGATGCACCGCCTAAGATTGGGTCGAAATCATCTATCTATCTCTAATCGCCTCGAGAAAGACAAAAAGAAGGAAAAAACAAGCAGAAGCCGACTAGGGCTGGAAAAGAAAGAAGAACAAGGGAAGCAGTGAGCAAGGGGGCATGGGCATGAGCATGGGCATGGGAACAAGGGAACAACGGCAGAAGAGATCAGACGCAGTTTCCTGCCTTGCAATACCTTGCACCAGACATCACCAGGGGCCATGGCTAAGTCTCCACGTTTAAAGCTCTCACAATAGGCAAAGAAGTACCGTGAGGTACATCGATTGATCAAAAAGCTGCGCATGCGTAGAGTTACCCAAACCAAGTTTATTGTGCTGTCCTCGCGCCTTGGTCCTTTCTCCCGTTTCGCACGACAAAACCTTTACATCGCTTTTCAGGTCGTGTTCCTAATGGCAAGCTGAGCATCCAAAGGTTTCAGGCGAAAGCTCTCATCGATTTCCATATTGTTCGATTACTACATTTACTTACTACCTTTGCCATGCACCCAAGTCCAGGGCGAGTAGGCGCAGCTCGAGCGTTCATGCCTTCTTCACGTCGCACCCCAAACATCAATTGGCGAATGGACCTCTGCACAATTTCGGATCACCAGCCGGGAAATGGTTCTTCTTCAGATGCATAGAGCTAACAGCCAAGGTAGCTAACAGCCAAGGTAGAAGAGCGTAAATACCGGATAGTATGGGGGGGCCGCGGCGTTTTGTTGAGGGGCTCGGAAATAGAAAACCAACAATTCGACGATACCATTTGCTGGACAGCTCGCAGATTCACCACTATCACATCGTACTAAAAACAGAGCACAGACACGAGTTCTCCAAGTTGCAAGTTGCAAGTCTCGACAGCATGCCATCCGAGAGTTTGGTGCAGTAGCATCCCGCACAATACCTGTCTCTTCTTTGTGCCACCCGCAGGGCTCTCGCACCTACCTCACATATCATTCTAGCTACCGTATCCGACGGCAACGCACCAGCACTACAGTTGAAGCGGCTGTGCACTCCGTGCTCCGTATGTTCAAACATCAGATTCACGGTCGGTCAGTACGCAATTTATATCTCGAGGCCTTCTCCAATTGGTCGATATACCGCAAGATCTATTCTCTGACGTGAGATGGAACAGCAATGTATGAGAGTTTGGGAGGGAAAACAGGAAGCTCCCGAGGTCGGATCAAAGCCTTGAAACGGATTGGATGTCCGTGTTTCTAATAATGGTATCAATGGCTTCTTCTTCTACTTGCATGGGCTAAAACCATACCTTGAAGTAGATCGCTTCATTCTACAGTAAGCCACATCTAACTTAGCTTACCATCTCCATATTGCTACTTCTTTCCTCTAGCGATTTCATCCGAAGTTCTCTTGTGTGTCTCGTCTCCACCATTGTATCATTGCAGAAAGTCCTCAGGTATGAGCGCATACTTGATGTCTTATCCCTCAATGTCTCTCAAACTCCCTGCACGGACACGGGGTCTGTGAAATAATTGGCTTAATCTTCCGGAGTACGTCCCTGATCGGATCCCCCAAATCATCGAATTGGCCAATCAAACCGATGCTGTTAGCAAGGGAAACATAGGATATGAGGGAGGTTACACGAAGCGAAGCGATACGATACGATATCCTTGGTGCCCGCATCACGATACCTTTTCTCAGAAATTCTCATACTTCCCAGGTATCATTTCACACAAACATTTGGAATTACTACCACTCAAGATATCTACACAGCTCCAATGCTGTCGTTTGGAATTTTAGTGTTTAAATGCTCGGAAACTTCTATCGGCAAAGGGTACTTGAATCATCATCAAGTGTTGTGTCAAGCCATCTCCAAGCAATAACACGAGTATATGCGAAATTTGTGCCAGGAGCAGGAATGATAGAGCAAAAAACTATCTCAGAAAAAGCCTCATGAAGATCTGCTCATCAATTTCTCAGTTGCATATGCGTCATTCCTACCTACAGCTACCGTACATGGAGTGCTCTCGGCAGCGCGTGTATGTATGTATCTAGGTGTGTTGCTATTCGGGGGTGTTTCATCGATAGGATTTGCATCGATGCCATGCTTGTCTAAAGATATTTGCTCATCGACCTACAAATAGGCACTATATCTTCAGACCTATTAATGTGGCCAGCGATTTCATCAAGGCCTCGTACGATGCCCGTTGTAAGATCTACAGTATGATCAGTCGTGCGTGGCGCTGCTCCATCCAATGTCACTTCCGTTAATCAGATGTGGAGTCCATCTGAACTTACAAGTGGGTATGTCTCACTACCTTGCTTTCTATCTCTGACACCTTACTCTCCATATCTTACGAAAGCATGTGATCTAGATTTGTCGCGTGCTGTAGAACTCATCCCAACTGACGATGCAGAGCTCACCTCAGATGAGCAGTGTGCATTTAATCTATACAAGCTTATGATGCTGAAGGGATCTTGGAGATGTGATTTCGAACCCACAAGCATGAGTCCGAAACATGACCATCATCAAAGTCCTTCAATTGAACAGATGTTAATTTATAAACTCGGTCGGTACGAAGCACTCTCTTCTCCTGCTGCGATGAAAGTGCAGAGGACATTAGATACATCCAGCGCTGTTTCTTGATGATCATAAAACCGGTAAGCAAAGCCTTAGTGAGCAGCCTTACGACAGTATTACAATACGACGTTACTAAAGTGCAAGTGCCATGGATTTTAGTTGCATCACACCAGCTGGTATGCTACGGTTGGGCTTGAAATTTAGAGCAGACCATCCATTGAACTGAATCTCACATGCTCCGGTAGCATTTCTATCCACCATTCGGCGCGCAATAATGCTCTTGGGGAAGAAGCTACATACACTACGAGCTTCAGCACTCGTTCCCTGCATGGCAGGCCACGGGGTCCGGATATTGAGAGTATTTGCAAGCTGCTCTTGAATGTAGACCGTAAGGGTTCTATTTTGGATCTCTATTTTGCCAAGGCGATCTCGACCTTCTACTTGCGCAGTAGCACTCACAGAATAGAATAGCCGCGCCATCAATATAGACTTCAAAGCGTAATTACGGAAGCAAACTCACCCTTGATACTGAAGTGAGTGACTCTGTGTCAAGCTATATCCATATGCCTGCAGTATTTTTCTGTTCCCTTTTAGTACCTGTCACTTTGCATGCATCCGGGCCTGCTGCATGCGTATCAGTAATAAGGATTGCAACGCGGATGTCTTCCTATGCAACCCTCCTATTCCACTTCCCCATATCTTGTCAGCATTCACACCGCTCATATCTATCGTAGCAACGCCAGAAATTTCTAATTTCTCATCTAGAAAGTAAATTCAGAACGGCTTCTCGTACCTCCGGCCTACATGCGTATTCATTTCCCAGCCCTAAACTCCCTCTCGTCCGGATGTCATACCCAATGACCAGCCGGTTATCATCACAGTAACGTCACCCAGATCCGCTCCGTTTCCAAAAATAGCATCATAAACAGTTACAGCTCTCCCATACTGTCGGTATATTTCAAGAGAATAGCTACCCCTCCATTCATTCACACCTTCTTTTCCTTCTAGACAAATAGTCGGTCGGCGCTTACTGTACCCAAATGTGTTCTCGAAGGATCCAAAATCCTAACGCGAGAAGGTATGCATATACAGCATAAGCTTCGGGAATCCTTCCCTACCAACCTATCACGAGGAAGAATTCTGCCCCTCTTCAAAACAACCACTATACATACTGAAAAGGCTAGCAGTGGATTTTGGAGCACCTCCTCACCAAAGGGTTTGGTAAACTTACAAGACAGAGAAGGAACTACTACCCCTGGTCTGATTGCCATGTTAGGCATTGACCCGATCATGGTGGTTGGCGTTTTGACCTATCTCTTGTGACAGGTATCGATGTGTTCATTGTTCGTCTCAACATTGAATCCTTTCCCTAACGTGCACATTCATCCATTCATCCATCTATCCAGCCCATTTCGATTATTGCACGCAGATCAAAACCATGACTCGAGTCTAATCCTACGCATAAATTCCATACCATCTAGTCAAAACACCTGGGAGTATGTCAATACCACCTCGATGTCCTCATATGGTAATATCACCTCCTATCCAATTACTTTCCCCGTAGCTTCATTCACCCTCTATTCACTGTGAGCTCAGCTAACCTAGCTTTTCTCACCTGATCACCAATCTTCATGACTGCCCAACAGGATTCATGAAATCACGATCTGCCCGTACATCTTCTGTTTCTTGTTACAGAGAACCACAGTACCATTGTCCCAAAGCAGTACATGAGGGTACTTTTCCCTGAATCAAATCTACTTCCGTACTCATCCTCATCCCCTCCAAGGTCCTTCCTGTTCCATTCAAGTGTGCTGTACAGTACTATCCAACAGCCACACTCATCTATTCAATCATTCACTCGCTCGCTCACTCACTCATCAGCCTCCATCCACCAACGTCATATCAGCTCTCCCCCAGCTCTCCCTGTCATCATCTACATCGTCCCCCCCTTTGCCTCCCTCCCCACCAACCCAACCACCCAGCCAATCACACCTCGCTTACCCCCTCCCCTCCACATCCAGCTCGCCGCCCAAAATCAAATACACCAAAAAAACCAAACTACGTTTCAGCTGCAAGTAGCCAGTTAGCTATCCAGCTCGTTGGTACCAATCAAATCATCTGTCTATTCCGCGATATTTTAGGCTTCCATTTCTTTTCTTTTTTCCCCCTCTTCCGGTCCGGTCGGTCGATCGATCTGTCTCTGCTAATTTGTAATCCGAGATTTGAAACATTCTTTTTTTGGGATCTTACAAATCGTTTCTTTTGTTTGATTTCTTGCTTTTGATCACTTCACCTATCTCCTGTGCTTGCAGCAAGTTATTGCAGAGTACGAATAAAGAATACTGTCCTGTACATAGTAAGCTTAAACCCCTACCCGAATCCTTCAGCCCCCATCTCAGTCCCTATCTTATCATCCGCTATTTGTCATTCGTCATTCGTCCAATATATATGCACGCACGCGCACACACACGCACGCACGCACAAATGCTGATGTACATTACGGCAATGCGACGCTAATCCCTACAGCTCATGTGTTTACCATGCGACGAGCAAAAAGAAGGAGGATGCGGGAAAAAGAAAGAAAATGGGTAAGGTAAGGAAGGGAGAGGAGAGCTGTGCCGTGAGAGTGCATTCGGTGTAGGCTGGAGAGGGTAGTTGGGGCAGATTCCTTGTGGAGGATATGATATGGATTTACAGAGTTGGTTGGACGAGCCGGGGGTGGAGTGGAATCTGCGTTCGGGATGGGGGTATACTATGCGACGTTGGGATGGAAGGGTAAGGGGTGAGATGGCTGGACGGATAAGTAAAGATGCATATGGATGTATCGGTAGTGTAACGACATGTGAAGTCTTTTTACTCGTTTAGGTCATCACCATGTTGTCTCCAATCTAGAATATATACGAACGAGCGAACGAGCGAACGAACACACCTTCTCAATTTGCTCATTCTCGGTCACTACTTCCTCATTTCTCCCACTCCCCTCCTCCCCTCCTCCCTACCCTCCCTCCCTCTCCCTTCGAGCATACGCACACATGTCCATCACATGCATAACATAAATAGGTGCCCGAAGTAGCAAAAAGTTAAATATACCACCTTGCTGCAGATATGCAACAAAACGATTTCTATCTATGTATATAGATTAATGTGTTGCAATTAGCTTTTGAAGGATGCGAGCGAGCGTGCGTGCGTGCGTGCGTGTACATAAGGTGATGAATACTACGAAGAAGAAAAGAGAATAAAAGAGAAAGAAGGGGGAGAGATAAATACTTGCGGTTAGTAATGAGCTAATATGAGAGACCTAATACAGACCATAGAGGTATTCGTCTAGGAATGGTAGTTTATAGTGTCTCTGGGTTGAGTGAGTTTAAATGAGTGATGTAATATTTATTGGATGGGGATGTAGACAAACTTTCCGCTACAAATCGAGGTAACTATTAGTTTATTCAATCCGAATAGACTCCAGACTTCAACCGACATTATCTTTACAATTTCTCTCCATCTCGGCGAGAATTCACGCTGACCAAGCTGCTCCCTCATACTCTACCGGATGTAGAATTACATTACCCGTGCCTAAGCTTGGCTAACTGGGATGTCAAGAGTGAGTTCTTCGCTGAGGTCATCCGATAGGTAGAGAAAGAGACGCAAGAGAAGGGGGTTGGACGTTAGGATAACGGCAGTAATATTCTTCTCACAATCATATTCCCTCACCATTCCACCAACTGTCCCCTGTCCCGCTGTCAGCTATCACCGTCTTGCATCTTCTCCTCCTTCCTTGTGCTCCATATGAGCATATTTCCTAGAACCTAGATCCCATCTATCGCCAGAAAGCACACAATAGCCTATTCATTCTCAGCGCCCTCCATCTGAGCGGCCCTCAATTCCAGATTTTCCCCAGCTGATACATCCCCCTTGTTGTCCAATCCCCAACTCTCTTTTTCTCACCGAGCCGTACCACTACACCCTTCTATCCAGACTCCCGTGTCCCTATGTCTGCAATCCAAGCCCCCAACAGAATCACGAATCCCAACTCACCCTTCCCAACTCCTAACCGCTACCAAGTTCTCACCATTTCCTCCACCAAATCTCACATCATATCTCACTCCCTCACTACACCACGGCCATCCAGTTCATCACTATCCATCTCAGAACGGATACTTCCTCCAGAATCTAACTCGCCAACACTCATCATGACTAGTATAGTATTAGATCAAAAATGATAGATAACTCGCCTCTAACTGAAGAAGTAATTTGCAGTTCTATATCTCTTTTCTCCTCATCACACATCTCACCACACACCTCCTCACCACACGTCTTCTCACCACACGTCTCCTCACCACACTTCCCCCTTCCCCCCCCCCTTCTACCCACCTATCCATCCCACTCCTTACTTTCTGCATATCAGAAATGTATCCTCATCAGCACCACGCACTTCCATTCATTCCGCACATAAAGAACCCTAATATCAATCACAACTCCAACTACAATTAACCTCAAGTCTCCCTCACCACCAGATGTGCCATGCCAGCGTTAAACCATCTCGACTGATCAACTAAGTATAGTTAGTTAAGTCTTACCTCCAGCCCCAACCCAACCCAAAAGACCTCATCTCTACAAGTAGCAATCTCACTTTCTTACTTGCCTATCTACCTCTTATCCAAAGTAGAGCAAAGTAGATTAGAGTAAAGTAAACTTCCCAGCCGAGCTCCGTTCTTGACTACTACTCACTCTCATGCTGTTTCTTTCTTTCTACAGGAGTGAATAAATCACCGGTGTTATTTGCTCTTCACACTACTACTACTACTACTACTACTACTACTACTACTACTACTACTACTTCAATCTAACAGGCCATGTCATGTGTGATCTTCACATTGTATCAGTTCTCGGTATAATTTGAATTTTGTTTATACTTTGAGGTTTTGTGTTGTGCTGTGTTGAGCTGGATTGCGTGTTGAGTAATGGCAGGTCATATATATCATTGATATATTTATTCGTCTCTATCTTTGCTTTAGAATCAATCTCTCCCATCTCTCTGTTTAATCTGTACACTTGTAACCTCCTCACTATCTAGTATTTCCATCACGAGTCTAAGGAATCAAATATCTATTTTTCATATCCCTCTCTCTTCCACTCTCTCCCTCTCTTCACTTTCCTCTACCACTTCCCTCTACCACTTTCCTCTACCACTTCCCTCTACCCCTTTCTTTTCTCCTCCTCCTCCTCCCCTCTCCCCTTTCCTCTCCTCTCCCCTCCCCTTCTCCTCCTTCACCTTTCTCCCCTTTCATGTAATTTTACCTCCACCTCCACCTCTCTCCTCTTCCCCCTCCCCCATCCCATCCCATCCCATCCTATCATCAGATTCATTCCCACCTACCCACTGACTTTTACTCTCCACCCATCATATTCTCCTCTCCTCTCCTCTCCGTACTGTGCAATACAATTCAATGCATCCATGCATCCATGCATCCATGCATCCATCCATCCATCTCAACTGATCTCACCCCATCTCATCTTCCCCCCATCTCATCTTCCCCCCATATTTGCATCTACCTCTACCTCTAC